>ML814896.1:53908-92175 GCA_009831015.1 Picea engelmannii | reverse complement strand
AATGGGGATAACAAGGAGCAGTTAGGTCAATCAAGGACCAGGGTGAGGTGGATGAGCCAACTACATGGGTGCTACATGGATTTCCAATTCCAAGGCTTAGTTCTCCATGTCATAAGGAAATTTGCACATAGCTCAAATCAATCAAAATGCCCAATTTAACCACCCTTGCAAGTCACACGGGGATGACTATGCGGACATAATCATCAAAATGAGAAGACTAGGAAGCAATCAGTGACCTACTTTCTAGGGTTTTGAGAAAGCACCAAAATCACAACAGTTTAGAGAGTTTAGTAAAGAAGCAACACATAGTGTTAGGTGGACATGGTGGTTTCTCCTCAATTGAGCCCTGACATGCAGTCCTTTAAGTATGCAATGACAGGGTAGGAAACCTCCAGTGACACCTTACCAGAGGGGCAGGAAAGTGTTAGATAAGTGAAGGCAAATAAGAGAAACTAGATCCAACACCAAGTAAGAAAGACATCAAGCTCACAAACAGATGCTTGGCCAAGACAACGAGTAACCCCAGGTATGAAGTCACTTCACCCAACATTGGAAAATATATGAAATATCATGTGGCAATTGGAAAATTCATAGGCATCTGATCCTCTAAAAGGATCTTACGAGTTGGGTAGCCTCTAGATGGAAGCCAAAAGGAAAAATAGACTTGAAACTAGGTTGAAAAGGCTTTTTGAAAACTATATTCTCATGTAATGAAGACAAGAACACACTTTTTAAGAAGGCCCTTACTTCTTCAACTCAACAAGTATGCATCTAAGATATTGTTCCAAGATATTCAGCCACGAGAAAGAGGACTTCATAGAGGTGTCGGTATGGATCTAATTGTACTCTTTTCCTCATGAGTTATGGGAGAAGGAAACATTGGAAGGAATAGGAAACACACTAGGATCCTTTGTAAAAATATCCAAGATCACAAAATTAGGGCACTACACCTCTTATGCTCAAATCTATGTTTACATGAATGTTTTCGGAGCACTTCTTGAATCCATCTGCATAAGTTTTCAATATTAAGAATGGGTTCAAGCCCTAGAATATGAACACATCTTGTTTAAGTGTCAGAAATGCCATGAACATGACCATCTATTCCACTACTACCCCCTAAACACAACCAAACGTCTCGATAAAAGAAAGGATACTATATGTAATATTCCAGATATAAAAGGTATGCAAAACAGAAATAAATAGCTAGAAATGGAAGACGAACAACAATATAACAATAGCAACACCGCAACAATACCAAAATGATACCAAAATAACACCAGAAAGAGCACTTTGATTACTGAGAGAAATTTTCACTTTCCTCTTCGAGGGGGCAACCTCCAACAGAGCAGAGCTCTATTACAATAATATCCAAGACAAAACTTCTCATACCCTCGACTCCTATTTATCCTAAATATGTCTATCAAAAGAACAGTCTAGAGGAAGATCCTTCTAGAAGTGGAAGATTCTATTAGGTCTTCTTACATTGGAATTATTCTTCCTTATTGCTAGGCCTTATTAATATTGACCTTTATTACATGGAAATATATTATTCTACCTACGTGAGGGGTTAGGTCCCTAACATGTCCTCCCCCTTAAAAACATCCTTGTCCTCAAGGCTTGAGATGAGGAAATTGTTGCAAAATAGTAGTTGGTTCCCAAGTGGCATCTGTTGGAGCTGTATCTTTCCACTAGACTAACACTTCCTTGATAGTTCATTGATGCAGACGACGCTCACACTGGTCTAAAACTGTTTGTGGTTGTAGCCAAATGGAGCCTTCTTCGTCCAACTCGGGAAGGTTGGTTTGAGTTTCGCACGTAGTTTCAATCACCTTCTTTAAGTAGGAAACATAAAAAAAAGGATGGAGCTTAGAATGATTGGGCAAAGCTAACTGATAGGCCACCTATCCCACACACTTGAGAACTGTATAAGGACCATAAAATTTGGGCGCTAGTTTTTGACAATGGTCAGCCTTGAGGAAATTTTTCTTGTAAGGTTGCAGTCGAAGAAACATCCAATCCCCTTCTGCAAATTGACGTTCAGAGCAACCTTTATTTGCTTGTTGCTTCATGTGATTCTGGGCCATGACCAAATTCTCTTTGAGGGTACAGAGAATAGCCTCTCAAACTGTAAGCGTTTGGTCAACTGCCTAGACCTTCGAGGCACTTGGAAAATATGAGAGAATTGAAAGTGGATTTTGTCCATATACCACTTCAAAAGGAGTCATGTGGGTCACTGTATGGTAAGAAGTGTTGTACCACCATTCAGCTAGTGGTAACCATTGAGCCCACTAATTTTTCCTTTTCAATGAAAAACACCTCAAATATGTTTCCAAACACTTGTTGACCACTTCAGTTTGACCATCATTCTAGGGATGATAAGCTGTGTTGATATGCAATTGGTTGCCTTGGAGCTTGAACAATTCTTGCCAAAAATTGCTGGTGAAAGTTGGGTCGCGATCAGAAACAATAGAATGTGGCATGCCATGAAGCTTGAAGACTTGATCCATGAAAATTTGAGCCACAACAGAGGTTGTAAATGGGTGTTGAAGAGCACATAAATGAGCATACTTGGAAAGATGATAAACTACCACCATGATGACCGATTTATTTCTCAATTTAGGTAAGCCTACAATAAAACCCATAGAGATATCCCGCCAAATAGAAGGTGGAATCAAAAGCGGTTGTAGTGTGCCAGGAGATTTGACTGTTTCTCCCTTGTTGCGTTGATACACATCACATCCAACCACAAATTTACGAACGTCCTGTTTCATACCATCCTAGAAAAAATAACACTTGACCCAGTCATAGGTTTTGGTAAACCCTAAGTGCCCAACTGTGGGTGTAGCATGAAGGTCAAAAAGTATCGTGGATTTAAGTTTTGACTGTGTACTTAAATACAAACGACCATTGTATTGAAGCTCATCATTGAGCCAAGAGTACCCTAGGGATACTAGAGAATTGGACTGCAATTGTTGTATCAAATGCAAACTTTTGGAATCTTGTAGCCATTCATGGAGAATAGCTTGGAGCCAATCTGGTACAATGAAGGGGAGAGAAAAAAGGGACCCTTCATCTTCATATTTTCTGGAAAGTGCATTAGCAACCACCTTGTATTTTCCTTTCTTGTAAATGATCTCATAATCATATCCAAAGAGATTAGTCACCCATTTTTGTTGCTCGGGGGAGGAAAGGTGTTGTTCTAGAAAATACTTGAGACTTTGATGATTTGTCTTAATTTGGAAGCATTTCCCCAATAGATAAGGGTGCCAAAGATCCACAACATGCAGAATAGCCAACATTTCCTTTCTATAGATTGATTTGCCCAAATTTATCTCTGACAGGTGTTTGCTGGTAAAGGCCAAAGGCCGACCCTCTTGCATAAGGACGATGCCAATTCCTTTCCCGGAAGCATCACATTCCAGGACAAAAGTCTTTGTGAAATAAGGAAGGTCCAGGATTGGAGTGGTGCACATGGCCATCTTCAAGGTTTGAAAATCCTGAGCAACTGTTGGAGTCCAAGTGGAAGAATTCTTTTTAAGGAGAGTAGTGAGAGGTGTCACAATCTTTCCATAATTCTTAACAAACTTGTGATAATAACCTATTAAACCCATAAATCCATACAAGATTTTGAGAGTCTTTGGGTGAGGCCAATCTTCATAGCTTCAATCTTTTTAGGATCCACCCTGACACCTACCTTACCAACAATGTGACCCAAGTACTCGAATTCTGAGGTGCCAAAATAACATTTAGATTGTTTGAGGAAAATTTGGTGTTGCGAGAGTAGATGGAGAATTTGATCCACATGGGAAAGATGAGATTGTCAAGTTTTACTATAGATGAGAATACCATCAAAGAAAACTAAGACAAAATGATGGAGAAAAGGATGGAAGACATGATTCATGAGGCTTTGGAAGGTGGAGGGGCAATTACAAAGGCCAAAGGGCATGACCAAAAACTTTTAGTGACCCTCGTGAGTTCGAAAGGCAATCTTGGGTATGTCAGTTTCTTGCATACATATCTGGTGGTAGCCAGAATGCAGATCAAGTTTAGTGAAGTACTGAGCACCACTCAACTCATCCAAGAGATCGTCAATGACAAGAATGGGGAACTTGTCCTTGATGGTGAGCTTATTGAGGGCATGAAAGTTAGGACACATGCGTCGATTACCTTATTTCTTAAGTACCATGACCACAGGGGAAGAATAAGGCCTGGTACTGGAGCGGATAACACCCACTTGGAGCAATTCCTGCACTATTTTCTCAATTTCATTCTTTTGGGAATAGGGGTGGCGATAAGGGCGAACACTGGGAGGAAGACTACCAAGAACAAGGGGAATGGAATGATCATGAACACCACGAGAAGGAGGAAGGCCTTGAGGGGTGGAAAAAACAACTTGATGTTTGGAAAGGATAGCTTGGAGTTCGGGATGCACAGAGGATGTCTCAACGACTTGAATAGAATGGAGTTGAGCAATGATTCCAGAGTGGCTTTTCTTGAGGATATCTTCCATACGATGGGAACTAATGATCTCAGGAGAACCAACTGTGAGACCTTGGAATTGATACTTTTTTCCTTTCTGTTGGAATTACATGGTTACTTCCTTAAAATCCATAAGAATGGGACCCAAAGTGCGTAAACATTCAACACCTAGCACAATGTCACAACCTCCCATGTCAATGGAAAACATACGAGATTTCAGTTGGTAATGTCCAATTTGAAGACAAACATTTTCACACCACCCACCACATTTCATGGACCCACCATTGGCTATCATCATTTGAAAATTATTGACAACACGAATATAGCATTTGGTTTCCTGGGCAATGCGACGATGAATAAAATTGAGGGTGTTACCACTGTCAACAAGGATGATGACCTTCATGTGCTTAATGTATCCAATGAGCTTGAGCGTTTGGGGGGCTGCGAAGCTAGTGAGGACATGCAAGGAAATAAGTGGGTCAACTTTAGGTGGGTCAGTAGGCTCTTAGGTGGCATCAGGAAGGGAGGGTTTTTCAACAAGGGGAACTGTCACATCCTCTTCAGAAACATCTTATGAGATGGCCATAAATAGTTTTTGTTCCTTACACTTGTGCTTCAGAAAATATTTTTCATCACAATTATAGCAAAGACCCTTCAGTTGGCGTTCAGCCATTTCATCCCTACTTAGTTTATGGACCTTGAGGGGAGTAACAACGGGGTTAGGATTAGCGGGTCGAGGGTGAGGAACAAAAGGGGGTTTTTTGTTCTGGGAAAAAACAACTTGTTGGGCCTCTTACTCTGATGCAAAAAAAGCACATTACTCTGATGCCACTAATATGGATTATATAAAGAATGAAATGAAAGGTAGGAATATGAATGGAAACACACACACATAAATATTGCAGAGACCATAGTAATAAAGTGAGAACCAAATTCTATTAATAAATGAAATAGGAAAAGACTGTGAAATCCAAAGAAATAAAAACTAGCTAGAATGGAGGTAACTTATCTCTAAAGAGAGATGTGTCGGCTAGGCTCATTCACAAGATGATCCTTACAAGAGGCCGAAAATGGCATTAATGACATAAAGTACTAAACCTTAAAATTTGATGAAGTTATTTAATTTGAAGATTGATATCATAACTGTGCAGTTAGTTTAGAATTCATTTTTATTTTTATTTTTCAAGATTGTCCGATTTCTTTTTTTTGTTTGCTATTTTTCTTTGTGTCTTAATAAAAAAGGTATGATTAGTTGAACATATCATATCTTTTTTTAGACATGTTTCTTTGATATGTTGAGATATTAAGTATGCTTTGAGCCTAATTTTGGTTTGACTGGTAATTTGGTTAGTCTAGCATAGCATAGTGTAGTGTAGGAGTAGAGTAGATTAGATTAGTTAATTTATTTTCTTAGTTACTACTCTAGAATTTACTTTTGTTCTTGATTGTTTCAAATTTCTTTTATTAGATTTCTTATCATAGTCCAAGTGTGTTGATTTCTAATCAGTTTTTTTTTGCTCTTTGTTTTTAATTTGCTCTTTGTTTTTTAATAAAAATAACATGTTCACTGAGCAGTAAAAGAATTTCATGCACAAGAAGGATAGAAAATAAAAATTAACATGCTAAGTGTTTTACCTAGAAGAACTTTCGTGCCAAATCATTTTTTACAAAAGGGAAACATTTAATTGTCACATTCTCAATGTTCTTTCTCTTTGTAATTGGATTTTTTTTTTTTTCACTTTTCATACCTTTCGATGGGCATATTATCATTTTACAAAATGAAGAGTTAATGCAATTTATTTTTCAATACAAGAAATTTGAAGAAAATGAAAACTTAAGGATTTCCAATTTGATATCTCCATCCTAGTTTCATTACAGTTGAAAAGAGTTTCATTAGTTGGATTTCCTTTGAATTTTGATTTTGTTGTCATGAACATAGTTAATAAAAAGTTTGATTGTTAGAGTTCTTTCCATTTGTTTTTAAGATTACTCCAATACATTTTTAATATCTTTTTATGCTTATTTAATCTTAGGTTTGGAGTCGTGCAGATGGAGGTTCTTCCTTTGAAATTTTTTAGCTTGCTTTTAACCAACATGTTTTAGCACAAGCTTAGTGTAATGATATTTTTTACAATTTTCTTTCTAGTTGTTTTCTTAGAATTAGTTTAGTCTTTCTTCCTGTAATTAAAATTTATTTAGAAATTGAATAGTCATTTAAGGAGAATTTTTATTGATTGAGCTTTAATGTGTATAATGCAAGTTTGCATTTGTGTTTGAGTAGATTGAGATATGAACTATTTCAACCAATAATTGAAAACCTTATTCATGGCAGTGAGTTTGAAGGAATGTGTACCTTGGTCCGAGAATCTTTCTAGTTGGTTCCAGCTTGTATAGAAAGCCTATCTAGTGAAGCTCTTGGCTTTGTTTGAATGTTGAAGGTATTTTTGTAAATGAATTTGTACATCTCTTTCACACTTTAGTGTTTTTCATGATTTGTCCCATGTTACTAGGATTTAAGTTCATTTTCCAGTTTGATTTATTTTACCTTGAGATGGATGACTAAAATTTATTCTTTTAAGATTTCTTCGGTTTAATTTTGACCTCGCTTTCATTCTTATACTTAAATTTGGATTTATCTTTCCACTTTAGCATTTGCCTACTTTTCAATTGTACATATTACACTCAATTTATAAGCTTTTATCTCTTTCAGAATTTTTATAAGATTTTAGTTTTAATTTTAATTTTAATTTACTTTTGTACATAGTACAATTGTTTTTATTCTTTCTTAGAAATTTCTTGAAAATTTTCGAATTTCTTTTAGTTATGTTACTTACAAATTAAGCTTTGGATTTGTTTGTACAGATTTGCATTAAGCACTGGTTGTTGCAGCATGATGTTTTTATGGCTAATATTTGGCAACAATGCTCTATCCATAAATCCTCAAGGATGCTTTATCTAAAGAATATCACAATAGTCCAAAATTTCGGAGAATAGTTCTGCAGTGAATGCTTATATTTAAGCTATGCTTATTTTTCAAAAGTTTGTTTTCCAAAGAACAGTAATTTAGTATTTTTTTGCATGAGCTTTACTCTTATAAATAAATAACAAAGTAAAGGAAAACTAGAAGTAGAAAACAGTCTTAAGAATGAGTTTGTATGCCTCATTAGTTTATTGAACAAAACAACTCTTGCACCACCCCACTTCCTCACACCCATATCCATATTTACAAATTAAATGGGTGAAAGAATCTTTTAACAAATTAGGAAGTTGTAAGCACTTTAAAAGTGTGGGAAGTATAAGTAGACTCGTCAGGGATATGGACGCTCACTAGCAGCGGGGCCATGTGTGTATGGTACTAAGGCACCTTCTTTAGGGCAATGAAAGCTAGCAGACACCGAAGCAATGTCGAGTAAAAGGAGATGAAGAGATGAAGCATGTAAACATTGATGGTAGGAAAAGATTTTTCCTTTTGAGATATTTTCATTATTGGTTGGATTAAATTAAACTAATTTAGTGAGCTCTACAAAAACAATATTAAAATATCGAGTATTTATACTTACATGCTTATTTATCACAAGTATGCAGTGTACTAGATTCCTATAATTTTTAGAATTTGAAATAGAAGACTTGTTTTCCATCCCAAAGATAAACGTTTTACTAAATAATTAATGGCAAAGATAATTGGTTCACCTAGTCAGACACCAATTGTTTATCCCTCACAACCCCCCATTATGATATGAGTTCTTCATAACATAACGGGGACCCTTCCAAAATTTTTATTTATCTACAATTTGTAAATATTCAACTATGTTTTCATCGCCTTTATATATGGTTTAATTTGATTTGTGGTCAAGTTTTTCATGGGTTTTATGAATTTATTTGGCTTATTTAAATATGTTTTATGAGTTTCCCTTTTGAAAATTATTACTTGTTTGAACTCAATTTAACTTTTCAGAAATATTTTGCAGATTTTTTAAGTTTGAAAAGAGAAAACCACACCTAAAAGACAATATGGACTTAATCTTATAATGTCTGAACCAATCAAGTCATGAGGTTGGATACCCAAAAGAAAAGGTAATCTAGATCTGGAATCAAGTAAAATTTCATTGATACAAATTTACTTGGATGGGAGGCTTATATCCAGATCCGAATGAGTCCTCAACAAATTATTTAGGATAAGGTGAATGCCAAATAGGTTGTATCCGGATCTAAATAGTTTTCTGTAAAGTGTTAATCTAAATCCCCCCGGAGATAATATTTATAAATACGTTTTCTTTTAATATTAGCAATTGATGACATGGTATTGCTTACGTAGTTTTCTCATGGTATCTTATAGATTAAATCATGATGACATTGCACTAATGATGTGACACTACTTACTTGTCAATCCACGTGATTGTTCTGTTGATGTGGCAGTTGAATTTATCAATGGTAGACATCATATTTGGATTAAAAAAGAACTGATAATTTTTTTTATCCATATGTCTGGATCCAACATGGCTTCACAATCGAGGTTTCATCCGTATCCAGATCACAACATATGGTAAAGGCATCATTGAAGTCTTGGATGTCTGTGGTGAACCTACTAGTTCACTATGTAAACATCCAATATAAATAGGACAGTACGCAATAATCCATTTATGGATAGTAAATATATTTAATAATAAATGTACAAGAATATGAATAAGTTGATTACAAATGAGGAATGAGGGCTTGTATATATATCCCACACAGGGGTGCCCTTTCATAAGAGATATGACCTTTCATATGTCATGTCTCTTCATAATTAATTATTACTTATTAGTTATTTATTTACATATTATATATATTTATGTTTGTTACATTGCCTTCCCCTTAGAAATGCTTTGTCCTCAAAGCATGTTTATGGAGAGGCTTACTTCTTCGTTTTGGCTTGCAATGTCTTCTCATGACTCTATGTTTTTGGTGTTGTTAAGATTGATGATACCAGACGATATGAGTGACGAAGAGTTGATCAGAACTATCGAGTTATGAAAGAGTCTTCCCACCCTAGTTCGATCTTCTGCGAAACTGGGTGTTTATAGGGTTCTCACTTTGGATCATATTGATATTCTAACTGGTTAATATATCTAATCTTATGATTTGAATTTCGAGAGGGATTTCTCATAACATGATTTCCCCTTATCATACTTGTAGCATTTTCTTCTTTTGACTTTGATATATGATTTTCTTCATGCAGTGATGTTGCCTTGATAATGGTTGAATTTTGATTAGTAATTTTACCTGGATCTTCCATCGTTTGTACTCCAACATCTTTATATGTTTTTTTGTCAACTGGATTGGCATCTTCTTGAGATTTAATGTCTGGATTTTCAAGTTTGTCTTCTTTCAATTTTCTGATTTGTTCTAGTAGCTCGTGATTGACGCTTTTCGAATGAGAATTTTCTTCATTTTTTTTCTGATATGTTCTTCTCAAGTTCTTGATTCTCTTGTTCCAACTTTTGAACACATTGTTTCCGAACCTTTGACTTCTTGATTTGTGTAAGTAGTTTTTTACCGTGTTCTTTTAAACGAGAAATTTATTCGCTTTTATCCTTGATAACTTCATCAAATTCTTTTTGCATTCTTTGATGCTTTTTATTTTCTTGAAGTATCACTTCTGAGATATCGTTAAAGTCTTCTGGTGTTATAGAATCTGGTTCCGATGTGGTTTCTTGTAATGTTATCATTTTCTCCTTATAGGGGAATGTCACAAACTTTTTCTCCATGTTTAGTATGAAGGTACCTAGACTTTTAAACCAGGGTAACCCGATGACGATGTCGACTTCTTCTTGATACATAGTTGTAACATATAATTGAGATATATACTCATATTCATCAATCGTCACTTGTAACTCCTTAATTCGAGAATCATCTTCATTTTTAATTATATTTATCTCTGGAATTACTAATTGATTTGCCAAATCAATATTCATGTAATTTGCATTATAATCCAAGCTAATAACAATGTTTACCTCTCTTCCTTGAATATTTCCTTTTAATGTCGAAAATCTGCAACATACGGTTGAACAACCTTCATAAGTAAATCTCCCTTTTCCCTTGTTATTAGGATCCATTGATTTCGTGGATAATTTATGATAAAATGATACTTTGAGTAACCTTCTTTATTCACTTAAAGTTTCAAATTCCCTTTTTAACAAAGTGATGGAATGACTTAAACTTGTAGTTTTATATTACTATCCACCTTTAAACCTTGTATAATATAATCTTTCACTTCTTGTTGATGGCGACTTTGTTAGTAGAATGGAATGATACTTTCTGAAATCGAATCTCCAACAGATTTTTTTGTAATTTTTTTTTTCCTGATTTCTGGCTTTCTTAGATTTGCAGCAAAACGTTCTTCAACAAATTATGAGTTTAATATGGCCAAAGTCCTGAATTAGTCAAAGACCCAAACAATCAAAGAAACTCTGGAATTTATTTTTTTGTGTGTGGCTACAAGCCACTATGGCTAATGGCCAGGATCAACAACGAAGCTCTGATACCACTGTGGTGAACCTATCGGTTCACTATGTAAACATCCAATATAAATAGGATAGTACACAATAATCCATTTATGGATAGTAAATATATTTAATAATAAATGTATAAGAATATGAATAAGATGATTACAAATGAGGAATGAGGGCTTGTATATATATCTCGCACATGGGTGCCCTTTCATAAGAGACATGACCTTTCACATGTCATGTCTCTTCATAATTAATTATTACTTATTAGTTATTTATTTACATATTATATATATTTATGTTTGTTACAATGTCGAATTATTTTAAGTTCATCAACATCTGCATCTGGAAAGAACCATAAGTGTGCATCATCTTCATAACATGGATGCTCAGATGCTGGATGACTCTACATTTGGAATTGTATCTGGATCTAGGGTTGAGAAATATGTTACCTATGTGTGGTAATTTGGATATCTAGATACCAATATATCTAAACACTTTTGACATATCCAAATTCCCACGTCAAAATGTTAATTCAATGATCAAGTCAGGTGTCATGTCATGAGAATGGATGTACATGGCATGACCTTTATCCTTGTGTTTGTTGATGTATCATGCTGACCAAGAAAGAAATTATATCCAAATCTGGGTCATTCCATGTGGTAAAGATATGTTGCCAGATTACCCTTAAGATCATCTATGTTTGGATCCAGGAAGATTTGTGAGGGCACATCATTTAGACCCAAATTAAAGGAGCTACAAATGAAATTAGAATAATTGTTAAAGAAGGGGTATATATGCCCAAGTGTATCTCCTTGAGGAGCATCAATATTCCTTGTAGAGAATAATTATGGGACTTTGTGGTTGTGCATTGGTTTTAAACAGTTGAACAAGGTCACTGTGAGAAATAAATATCATCTACCAAGAATTGATGACCTATTTAATCAGCTGAGAGGAGAATATATATTTGAGGTTAGGCCACCATCAGATAAGGATAAAGGATGAAGACATCAGTAAGAAAACTTTAAAAACTAGGTATGGACACTATGAATTTGTAGCGGTTCCATTTGGACTAACAAATGCACCAACTACCTGCATGTGCTTAATGAATGGAATATTTAGAAATTACTTGGATATGTTTTCCATTGTATTCATAGACGACATTTGTATTTATTCAAAGTCAAAGGAGGAGCATGTAGAACACTTGAGTTAATACCACAACTCCTAAGAGAGCATCAACTATATGCTAAGTTAAGAAAGTGTTTATTTTTATCATAGGTAGATTCAATACTTGGGACACATCATCTCTAAGAAAGGGATAGTAGTATATCCATAGAAGATTGATGTTGTTAGGGGATGGCCTACACCTAAGAATGTAGTCAAGGTAAGGTCATTCATGGGGCTTGTTGGATACTACAAAAGATTCATAAAATGATTCTCCATGATTTTTCATCCCATTACGTCCTTATAGAAGAATAAAATTAAATTTGAATGGACACCAAAGTGTGAACAAAGCTTCAAAATATTGAAGAAATTGCTTACTATTGCACCCATTCTTAATATTGTTCACCCAAATGAATATTTTGAGGTATGTACAGATCCTTGCAAAGAGGGACTTGGTGGAGTTCTTACTCAGAATGGGAATGTGATTTTTTTGAATATGCAAATCTTAAGGAGCATGAAAATAATTATGTCACACATGACTTAGAACTCAATGTAATAGTTTATGCACTAAATATGAGGAGACATTTATTGATGGGGAAAAAGTTTGAGTTAAGAATAGACCACAGTGGTTTGGAATATTTATTTGAACAACAGACTTTAAATGTTGAGAAAACAAGATGGCTAGAATTTCTTAGTGAATGTGACTTTGATATTAAAGATATTAGAGGGAAGGATAACAAGCTTGTCAATGCACTCAGTAGAAGAGTTCATGCAATTCATGCTACAACCATTAGTATGTGCAAATCTACTTTGAGGAACACAATTCTTGAGGTTGTTACCTCTGATGAGCACTATCTATAGATAAAACAAGGCTTATAGCAAGAGAATGTACAACAGAAGTATGAGGGTTATAAGTTGGAATAGAAGGGAACTCTTATGCATAAAATAGATTTCATGTCCCTTATTATTATGAATTAAGGAAGCTTGTATTAAAAGAAATGCAAAATGTTCCATATGCTAGACATCTTAGTTATCAGAAGATAATTACAATAGTAAAAAGGTGATTTTTTTTCTAGGAATGAAGAAGAATGTTGTTGATTATATATCCAAGTGTATGGAATGTCAAAGAGTAAAGGATGAGTACAGACAGCCAACAGGTTTGCTACAACCATTACCAATTTAGAGTGGAAATTGGAAGTGGTAACTATTGATTTTATCACAAAGTTGCCCAAGATAGCAAGGCAATGTGATTCAATAATGGTAGTGATGGACAAATTAACCAAAGATGCTCACTTTATTCTAGTTAATTTGGATCATAAGAAAACTAATATAAAAGAGACTTACTTGAAAGAGATTTTCAAGTTGCATGGGATACCTAAGGAAATTATTTCAAACATAGATCCAAAGTTTACCTCAAAATTTTTGAAAGGATTATTCAAGGGTTTTGGTACAAATGTGAACTTCAATACAACATATCTTCCACAAACAAATGGGAAAATAGAGAGAGTCAATTGAGTGATTGAAGACATGTTAAGAATGTATGGAATGGATAAGCCATCCAAGTGGGAGGATTACTTGCATTTAGTAGGCATTGTATGGAAAAAAGTTTGATACTCTAGTTAGTTGGGAAAATCCAACAGACAGGTAGTACTTAGGCGAGAGTTGATCAGATAAATGGAAGAGAAAATGGTCAAGATCTAACAGAATTTAAAGGAAGCAGAAGACAAAAAAAAATATTTATGCAAATAAAGGAAAAATACCAAGGGAATTTAAAATTGGAGATCATCTGTTTCTAGAAGTGAAACCAAAGAAAAATTCCTTGAAGTTGGGGAGTTGCACTAAGCTATCATCTATATATTGTGTTTCATTCTAGATCTTAGATAGGATAGTGCATGTTGTGTTCATGCTTGCATGTCCTTCTACCATAGAAGTTCACAATATGTTCCATGTTCCATTGTTGAAAAGTTATGTGCTTGATCCTAACCATGTCATTGATTGGTATTCGATCCAGGTAGAAATGGAAGGAGACTTCTATGTATATCCAATGTGTATCTTTTATAGGAACGTCATTATGCTTAAGATCAAATCCATAAGGCAGGTGACGTTCCAATGAACCAACTACAACCTAGAAGAAGCAATGTGGGACCTGGAGGATGTTATATAGTAGGCATGTTTGCATTTATTTTTAATTTTTTTTTATCTAGAAACTATTTTTAATGTATATAATAATGATGTGCACCAAGGATGGTGAAAATTATAACAAGAGGGGCATGTAATGCCCCAGTTTTGATCCCTATACCAATCATGTATATGTGTACATGATGAATGGATATAAGTTGGACAATTGTGAATTTTAATTATGAGATGAATGTTAATAAAATGCATCATAGGTTGTAGAAGAGAAAGGAGATAGAACGGGGGAATACAACTCCACAAGAGGGGAAATTCAAGGGGGGGACTTAGGGGGCTCAAGGGGGACAAAATGAAGATAATATTATTTTAATTTTATCCTAAGTCCTTAACCTTGTGTAATCAGTTCTTTTTAATCCATGTCTTATTTTATCCCAAGTTGGGGATTACTTGCATGAAGGAGGTACGGGGGCTCTTCACAGGGATATGTGGTCACTTCATGCCATGCAATTTATACTATTACATTTTGTCCATACAAGGATATTTGGAATTATTGGGAAGTTTGAATTACCATGTTGTTCAAATGAACATTCTGTTCGAATTACCATTAGTTGGGGGAATTTGAATTATCAATTGTTGGGAGAGTTCAAGTTTCCATTCGGTTGGGGAATTTGGGAGAGATTGAATGCCATTCTATTAGAGAAATTTGAGAGTGTTCCCTTTGAGTGCAATTACCATGTGCTTATAGTAATCAAATCTATGCCAAGTTGTTGCCATGAATTATGTAGGATTTCTAACTGTGTGTAAGAGTAATTGTTGTTGTTGAGAGGAATTTGAACAACAATTGAGAATCCTTGCAATATTAGTGGTGAAATTTCCTCGATAGAGTATGCTAGAGCCCTAGAGGGAAGTGGAATAGCCTAAGGTACTACTTAGTAGAGAAGGTGATCCCATTCCTTTGGTTGTGCAGAATGATGGTGAAAGAGAGTTTGTAATGCCCTTCCAGGGCTTCATAACTAAAATAAAATTTGTATTTCTATTTTACATGAGAGTAAACTTCTATTTATGATTTATTTCTTGGTTATGTTTGTAAGGAATTTTCTATTTATAGGATTAAACACTTAAATTTAAGTAGTCACATAATGAATTTTCCATACATATGAATAAAACAATAATAAAAAATAATATTTGTGAATTACCTCTTGAAGAAGGTTGTCCCTTGAGCTGTTCCCTATTGAGTTTGTCCCTCATGATTGTTTCTCACTAAAACTTGCTTGTTGTTAACTGAAAATGCCTGAAAACATGGTATTTTCCTCCCAGCCAGCCAGGAACAGAGCCTGTTTGTCTCCCTAGCTCTAGGAAATCAGATTTCCTAGCCCTCAAGCCCAAAATCCCAGCAACACCAGTCCACTAGTAAAAACCCACAAAAAAAAAATTGCAACCTTCTTTCCAAAAAAAAAAAAAATTCCTCCTCCCCCTGGTTTCTCCTTTTCCCACAAAAACGATCCCCCTTCCCCCTGCCCAGCTCCCTCTTCCTTATCCTTCCTTATCATTCTCTCTCTAATCCTCCCCATCATTAATTTCTCATCTACCTTATCCTTTTTCATAAATTCATACCATCCCCAAACACAAATGAAATACTTAATATTATTTATTGTTTCATTTATTAAATCAAAAGAATAATTAAATAAATTATAAAACATACTTAGTTCAATAATTAATTGGTTTAATTTAATTTTAATTGATTATAATCATTAATTAATTTAATGGGGTGTTACATACACCCACCCTTCAAGAAACTTTTTCCTGAAGTTATAGTAACTTACGATACAAGGATAGTAGTAACATGATTCATACGTCTAAATTAAATATGCACATCATTAATTTAAACATTCATAAATACTAGTATACATGTGCAAGGAATGTATGTGTAGCTAGCACATACAAGACTCACACGTGTACTAATGAAAAAAAATATCACATCTAATGCAATTACTATATGTTTACAATCCAATCAACAATGCTATTAGTTTCATAAAGAATAATAAACCATTTACAATATTTGCATAATCCCTTAATTCTAATAATTTAACAAAAGCAACATTCACTTAGATAATTGTAGTTAATTTATTTATTTATTTTAAAACAAGAGAAAATCAAGCACTTCTGTCATATGATTAAAACCCCACACACTCCCAACTACTTCTAGTCATCATACCTCCCTAACCTACTTCCCTCTTCCATCCCTATCCTTCCTTTGTTGGACTATCCTGGAGCGTCAATTGTATTGACCTAACTCCAGATAGAACCCGTAAGAAAAAGTGTCAACTACCTTGACCAAGCTTCCCCAACAAGCAACTGGAAAGCATCATCACACGTATAGGGGAGCGTGACCTTACACCATCCTCCCATGACTCCAGGTTTCGGAGGATACACGGTGGGAAATGGCTCCACCCCTCATGATAGAACTAGGTTCAACACCCTATCATGGACCATATTTTGGCACTATGTTATTCGGATTTTGTCATCATATATTCATTTTCAGGCAGTCTCACTACTTGAAAAACACGCACTTGCCCACATATCATAGCAATGCAATTGAACCAACATAATTTCACATACAAAGATTCATACCATATTGTTTCTCGGTCAATGTTCACGACATCAACCCTTTATTATCACCATTATTTGGCTATTCCATAGCTCATTACTTTGTAGATTAGTTTATAACACAAACACATGCATATCCATACACTATTAACATGTAATTGCATTAACTCGGTATCCACATACAAATATATTTCAAATTTAAAACTTTCAAGCTAGAAATAGGCCGCATAATATCCATTGTAAATCACATAATAAACATTCATATAGGTCCATATGTCCAAAATTTAAAGTTTCAAGTTAATAAGAAAATGAAGACAAGACTAGGCCATAACTAATTCTAACTGTCTAAGTCAAAACGAGGCATTACATACACCCATCCTTCGGGAAACATACTCTCGAGGTGGTAAAAAAAAGTGAGGGATGTTCTTTGTCGTAAGGTCTCTACATCATCCCAAGTAGAAGATCCTAGGCTATACTTATCCCACTCGACCTTAAATTGATTAGAAATATGTTGATCCTATTAACACATTAATTGTGGTTACCCCGATTTAGTAGTCCTCCAATTTGTACAAACTCGAATTTTGTTACCACCTGTGATTTAGTTAATGTTAAGACTCACTTATGTTATAGATTTATTCTTCCCAAGCTCCATGTAGGATTCTCATTTTAAAATTATAGAATGTTGGTTGACTACCAATTAAAAACCTTAGCTTAGTATTGGTTTCCTTGTTAAGTGATTCTTATACTGAGATTTATATAAATTTCATTAAGTCATTCATAATCCCACTTGAAGTATCTTGATAATTATAACCAATTATAATAGACTTGATTATTACTCTAGCTTGAGTGATGCAATACATACACCATCGCAAAAGTTTCTGAAGCTTAGAAACATTGACTGAGACGTGGTTAATTAATTACCATGTGAAGCAATCATTTCATTGATCCTCTAGTCATTATTCTTAATTAATGACTTTCTTGTTAAGTTATAAAGATTAGATCTTGATGAGGTAATGTTGAGTATGTCATTATCTTCATCATAATCGAAGTATATTATGTTATCTGCCTATCTAAGTATTACAAAGAACGTAAATGCTTCGAAGGCATCATGTCTGCCATGTCTTAGTGAGCATCTTTAGATAAAGAATAAGTCTCACACTAGGGTCCATTCCCCCTCTATAATTACTTTTCTTAAGGACTTATTTTCTAACAATTGATTTTCATATGTCTCAACTTTATATCCCTTATACTATTATTATTATTATTATCTTTTTTTGTTTTTTTGACTACCACTTTTTGTTTAAGCACATTATCAATTTTTAATCTAACATAAACATTGCACTATTCATAAACTCTGTATCTCCTTCACAACCCCCTTCTCTCTCTCTCTCTCTCTCTCTCTCTCTCTCTCTCTCTCTCTCTCTGCTTAATCCAACTACCCTCTCTTACTTCCATATAACACACTCAATTTACGACTTATGTAACATACTTCACTATGCTTAATCAACTATAACTATTTTTTTGATTCCATATACTACACCATATTGCTAGTTCATGTGTTTTAGATCCACCTTGAACTCAATTCTAACTCCATCCTTAACCTCCCTCCTATTACCTTGTTTCCACCATTCTATCCTACTTTGAAACATCATTATATATCCCAATCATTTGTTATTTCTTTCATACATTTTCTTCAATCCACCACCCTCGATTCAACATTTGCTTCAATCAACCACCCTCGATTCAACATTCATACCCATTACAACTCAAGCACTATTATTATCTATGTTATATTTGTCGCCTTAATATGTGTTGATCTCATTTATTGAGCACCTTATTCTTAATCTTACTTGTATACCTTACACTTTTCCATATATGTTTTATGTATTTACATTTACTTATCAATATGATATTGTTTTTGCTTACTTAACATGTTATACATCACTATCTTCATCTTTTGAATCTATTACTCTAATAACTAAATACACAATTTTACCTTCATTTCTTGCTACGTGTTTCATCTTCTTACTTAACACTCGCCTATTATTTTATTGTTAACTTTTATATCATCATCACTTTATTTTATACACAATTACATTTGTATTTGTTTCTTTATTATAACCCTCAACTATATATATATATATATATATATATATATCATCATCATCATCATCATCATCATCATCATCTTTGTTATTGCATTTCTTGTATTATTAGTATTTCCTTTTTAATCATGTGTTTTCCTCTTCTTACCATCTTTATCCTCGATTACTTTGTCTTATAATTACTTATATTCAATAGCCCTCATTAATTTTGTTACCATTTTTACTACTTGTTATCCACTTACCTATATATTTATCTAAACTACTTGTTCATTTTGTCAAATTACAAAATCACACATATTATTATTATTTGCTAATATCTACATATAGTATCATTGATCCCCTTTTACATTATTACCTACTATCATATTACACTCTTTATTATCATTTATATACCCTAATTACTATACTTATCATAATCTCATAATATCATACCCTCCATTATCTCTATCTTTCCCTCTTTCAATCCTCAACCTTGTGATTTACTCCTTATCCTCATATTACTTACATTCATCTTCTTGCTACCTCTTGTCATTATTTCTCTCCATGTACATTGCACATTACTTTTTCCATGCAACTATGTATACACCACTACAAGTTAGGGGGTTAATAGGTATTTATTTTTTTCCATGCAACTATCTATACACCACTATAAGTTAGGGGGTTAATAGGTATTCATATTCAATTACTTCTCCTACAAGTTAGGGGGTTCTTAATAGGTAATCATACTCAATTAATTCTCTCTAGATACCTTACCATTTCCATTTGCCTTGTCATGCATAAACCTGTGAATTACCTTAACGTACCTCTTTAACGTGCATCAAATACTCTCGTCATCAAAACTTTTTAAAAACCTTATAATACTACTTAACTGTATAACATTTATAATACTAATTAATTATATTTAAATAAAACCTTATACTATATAAAATATTACTAACATCACACTTACCATATAATATTATTACTATAATAATATGTTATTATTTTTATACCATGTATTATTATTACCACTATAACTTCATTCATTTCATTCATTAACGTTAACATTAACATTATATCTTTCTTCATATACATAATACTCTTATATTAACCGAAATAACTATTCTTACTAAATTATATATATAGACATAATAATAATAATAATAATCTATTTTTAAGGTCACGACCAAGCCAGCACACCAAATTGGTGTATGAGACCCCCTTGTTTGTGGGACAAGGGACCCTACTCCGCCCAACGATTTGACTGGTAAAGTCTACAAAGGTATACATACCCTACCCCCATCTGGATTTGAACATGTGACCTCTTAAGAGGAAACACATGTTCTGAACCGTTAGACCCACTCAAATTGTGACCACTTTACTCATACATTTACTCTATACCTTATTTACCCATATTTCATAATATATATTCATCTTTACACAATAAAGTCAACTCTACATTTAACTTCTAATATTAACATAATATATTAATCTTAAGTTATATAGGTTCTCTTCCTCTTATATATATATATATATATATATATATATATAATCCACCTTATATTTATTTATATTTATATTTTAAAGGTATAAAATAAATTTGTAATCAATAATAATTTATAACATAAATTTCTTTTTATTTTATTTATAATATATCTACAATAATTAAAAAAAAGCATATATTTGATGATAATGATTAACATCCACTAAGATCGAATTGGTCTATTGGACCTTAAGAGGGTAAGTGATTACTTGTGATTCTTTAGAATTTTGTTTCTATGCTCGAAAAACATTAAGAGAAGCTTTCCAAGATCACCATACTTTTGTTGAGTTAAGAGGTTAGGAAGGTTGGTAGTGTGATAAATATTTTGAAAATGAGATCTAATATGGGTATAGGATGGAAAATCTAAGAGAAAGTGCTTTTCATCTTCAACATTCTTAATGTCACAAAGGTGACACACTCTTTCATCCCACAGCGTTTTAGGAATTGACCAACACCCACTTTCACTATGGAGCTCATGAGAATTTGTTCTTATCTTAGCAATGCTTATTTTTTTCTTTACACTTGGCAAAACAAATAGATAATTTTGATCTTCTAAATTAGGGTTGATTACATCTTTATAATACCTTAATTTTATTTTTTCCTCTAACTCTTTATCACACCACATTTTCTCCTTAAATTTTGATTTGACGTTTTTTTTTATAGTATATTTATTCTGCAAAATGGTTTCTTTCATGATTCCCAAATAGTTTAGCCAAGACCGGGCTTCTTTATGCCATTCTCGCTTGAGTCGATGGTGTTTACGACTTGATTTTGAAGCAATTTTGGGTAGCCTCTTGTCTTCCATGTTGTTTAACTTGTTCTTATACATTAGGTATCTAGTCATAGCCATGCTCTCAATGGGGGAGATGCTTGTTTCTAAGAGGAGGATGGGATAGGGCACATTTCATTTAATTTTGAGATTATAGGTTATGAAATTCTTTTGTATTTGCTCTATCTTTCTCCAGGATTCACGAGAGATACTACAACCCTAGACTTCACATCCATAAAGAATAACATGTGTAACAAGAGTCTTAAAGAGGAGTTTCTTCTTATCCCAACTCCAAAGATCAACTGATTTACAATTGTTTTCAAGCTCATAATAAGCTTTCCATCCCCCAATAATCCTTATCTCAATGCTATAATTCCAATTGAGCTTGTGATGAATATTAATTCCAATATATTTGTATGAAGTCACTTCCTCCAAGTTGTTGTTGTCGTATACAAAGGTATCATAAGGGATCTTATTGGATTTAATAATCATGACCTTAGTCTTATCAGTATTAACAGTGATACTCATATTGGAGAAAAAATCCTTGAGGATTATTAGTTGGTTTTCAAGATCATGGGGACTCCTTGCCATAAGAACGATATCATCAGTATAAAGAAGAAGATTGATGACTATACCAATGAGAGTAGGGCCGACACAACCTGCTTTTTCCAAGCATTCTTCTAACTTGTCAATGTATATGCCAAAATGGGTAGAGGACAAGGGACAACCTTGTTTGACTCCAATATTGCACTTAATCTCTTTTGACTAGCCCTCAATGTTTTTAAACTTAGCAATAAATTTCTCATGCATCCTTATTGCAACATCCCTCAACTCGAGAGGCACTTTTATCTCTTCCAACCTATTCCAAAGGTTTTTCCTATGAACCATGTCAAAAGCTTTTCTAAAGTCAACAAAGCAACACAAAAGATTGGTTTTAGTATTGCAGAACTCCTCTGCAATGATCCTAAAGGTAACAAGATGGTCTGCAGTCGAATGACATCTCTTAAACCCGACCTGACATTTAGCTCTTTTATCGTGACTTTCTAGTCAAAGGCTAATCTCTTTTTCAAAATAATTCCATAAAGCTTGGCTAAAATCGGGCTAATCATAATGGTCCTATAATTAGAGGGAATGTTTCTATCTCCATTTTTAAAAATAAGAACAACGAGGCTTTGCATCAAGGGTTTAGGCCATGTTTCTAAATTGAAGAGCTTCTGTATGTGAGGGATAAGGATTGGCCCTCCAATTATATATTAACTTTAATTTAAATTATACATACTCACAAAATATATATTATATATTAAATATATGTAAATATTTTCATTAATAAGATTTAAAATAATAAATTTAATATATTTTCATTTACAAAATTTAAAATAATAAATTTAATTAAATGAATAATAAGATAAATATTTTTTTAATTTACATGTTAGTGAGTTGGTTGAACAAGGATTTATGGCCATGAAACCCAATTTTTGTTAAATGTTAAAATAAATAAATTAACCCCCATATATATATATATATATATATATATATATATATATATATATATATAATTTTGTATTAAAATTTTATAGATATATAAAATATTATATATATAAAAGAATAAAATTTAAATTAAACTAAAAATAAAAATATAAAACAAATGAAATTAGTTAAAATATTAATAATTATAATAAAATCAAAATAAAATAAATTAACAATAATAATAATTTAACTAACAATTATTTAAATTGGAGGATGGAAAATGTGGGACCTTGCATGAGACACACGTGCCTCCCTCCCCCATTCTGTAAATAAAAAGTTAACCCAAACCGAACCCTAACCCCCTTCCCTCTCACCCTTGGTTGTTTCATTTCATCGGTCATTTTCTTTTTGCTCTTTAGGTTGAGAGTTTGAAGGCACGACTGGAGGGCATGGACTTGGCTACCAGGCCGGCCCTACGACGCGCTTAATGCGTAGCGCACAATTCAACTCGGGTCAAGGAGCTCACGGTTTGATTTAGTCTCAGGTACTGAAGCAACGAGAAAACCATTCTTATGAGTGGAAGGAGTGGTACATCATCATTTCTAGTTAAGGACACTAATTATTTTTAATATTGACTATCAATCCTAAGGATTGGGATTGTGTGCTCTCTATTGAATTTAATTTATTGAGAATTTTAATCATTATATCAAAGACAATAAGACATATATTTCATATATTATAGGTTCATAATTCAATCACTAATATGGAAAATATCCATCCTCTAATCTTCAAATTATTATTTTTTGTTACACAAATAGGTAGCAGGAAAACATGTAATTGGAGGTAGGTAGCCTGAACAAGGGATGGAACACTGCTCTATGGGACTCTTTTCTTACTACATTATCTCTTATTTCTAGGTGCTTATTAAGCTTTCTAGATTAGTTTAGGGTTTTATGGGTCATTTATGGGTTATTTATGTTGGTTAAGGGTTGTAATTAAAGGGTTTCAAGGTTCCATGTTTTTTGGTTTTCTAGGTTGTTTATATAAATAACTTTCAATTATGAGGGTGAATGTTTCTAGATTAGTTTAGTTTAGGGTTTTATGGGTTATTTATGGGTTATTTTTTGTTGTTTAAGGGTTGTAATTAAAGGGTTTTAGGATTGCATGTTATCCGGTTTTCGAGGTTGTTTATAGAAATAACTTTCAGTTATGAGGGTGAAGGTTTCTAGATTAGTTTAATTTAGGAATTTATGGGTCATTTATGGGTTATTTCTGGTTGTTTAAGGGTTGTAATTAAAGGGTTTCAGGGTTGCATGTTTTCTAGTTTTCAAGGTTGTTTATAGAAATAACTTTCAGTTATGAGGGTGAAGGTTTTTAGATTAGTTTAGTTTAGGGTTTTATGGGTCATTTATGGGTTATTTCTAATTGTTTAAGGGTTGTAATTAAAAGGTTTCAAGGTTGCATGTTTTCCCCTTTTCAAGGTTGTTTATAAAAATAACTTTCAATTAAATGTAATGTCCTTCCGGGGCTTCATACCTAAAATAAAATTTTTATTTTTATTTTACATGGGAGTAAACTTGTTTAAATGTAATGTCCTTCCATGGCTTCATACCTAAAATAAAATTTGTATTTTTATTTTACATGAGAGTAAACTTGTTTGCAAGGCAAAATGTAATTTTATGTTTATAGAATTAAACACTTAAATTTAAGTAGTCACATAATGAATTTTTTCATACATATGAATAAAGCAATAAAAAACAATAATATTTGTGAATTCTTGAAGAAGGTTGTCCCTTGAGTTGCTCCATGTTGAGCTTGTCCCTCATGATTGTTGCTTACTGAAAATTTCTTGAAACTGCTTGAAAACAAGATATTTAGATATTTTCCTCCCAGCCAACTAGGAACAAAACAAGATATTTAGATATTTTTCTCCTAGCCAACTAGGAACAAAATCATATTTCCTAGCAACCGAGTTCAAAATCCCAGCAACACCGATCCACTAGTAAAAACCCACAAAAAAAGTTTTGCAACCTTCCTCTCAAAAAAAAATTGTTTCTTCCTTCTCCCCCTGGTTTCTCCTTTTTTCCACAAAAATGATCCCCCTTCCCCGTCCAACTCACTCTTCTTTATCCCTCCTTATTCTTCTCTCTCGAATCCTCCCCATCATAAATACACACCAACCCCAAACACAAATGAAATACTTAATATTATTTATTGTTGCATTTATTAAATCAAAAGAATATTTAAATAAATGATAAACCATACTTAGTTCAATAATTAATTGATTTAATTTAATTTAATTTATTATAATCATTAATTAATTCAACTGGGTGTTACAATCTGTAAATATAAGTATTATCATGACCAAACTATAAACATATATGTTATGTGATCATGGGAAGACATTGGACCTTAATTTATTTTGTAATGTGCATATTTGATTATTAATGCAACAGATAAATGTTGAACTACAACTGAAGGGATGGCTTTCACAGGTTATGATGCCATGAGAGGAATGGTGCAAAAGGGAGGAAATTACTGATTGAGATGACTTTGTCATGCAATACTCTGTCTAATTAAAATAGTGCAAACATGAATTGTTCTCAACCCTTAAAATTGATTATCTATCAAACTAGTAGTTGGAATAGTTCCCTTGGAAAATTAACGAAGAATGGGTAGAGTACCCTTGAAAAAATTCTTTCATGACCTACGAGGTCTTGGGGGAGAAGACATGAAACAAATGGACATAGATGGACATAGATAGGGGGGGAAAAGGGAGATATTTGGTTCAGGTAACAAAGAAGATCAGAATTAACAGACCCTCCCTGAAAAATCTTGTAGAAATCCTCTCGCGACATCATACCCTGTCTCGGGGTGGCTGGTTGTAGTAGATTTTAGTGGTGAAGTCTTTCCTATGGTTTGGTGGAGAGTGGCTCACCCTTCAGTAGTAACCAACATATCTCATTTTTTGTAGATAAGTAACTAGTCTATATTTGTGTATTGATTTAAATGTGTGTATGGTTGAATGAACAATATGACACTTTTGGACATAATTGTGTATTTTGGAGATGTCATGTAATTGCATAGAATATGTATATGCATAAAAAGTCTCATATTCCTGATTGTAGGTAGCCTATGTCTTATGTAATATAACTACAAATATATGTTTGTGAGAAATCTTGCATGATCGATAAATATGAAAAGGATATGAACTTATATAGTTGTCATGTGTGTGTATAACCTAAATCTTTGTTCTAACCTGAGTGGAAAGACGTCCCTACTTTTTTCATTAAAGATGTCCCTAATTAAGGTATGCATCATTGTAATCTCTCTCATTTAAATTTATATATACTTGTGTGTATTCTTGTGCATCGCAATGTTGGGACGCCCAAAAGTAACAAGTCCTTTGAAAATGGGATGTTGCAAAGAGACCTCGGGAATTCATAGAGTGCCTTAGACAAGCACGAGGTCCATGAGACTTGGAAAGTCTTGTAAATGACTCAGAGGAAGACTCATGGAAGTGGCTAAGTCCTGGAGCAGACTATTATGCCAGAGGGAAAACCCTAACTCACCTCAGAGGATTATAACCATTGATTTAACATAGTGGTCAAATCTAGGCCTTGCATTGACCCACTAGTGAGATTCAATCTCAACCATCGATCTAGTGGGGTGGATATATCTTGACCCTCAATCAGAGTAGGTTGTAATGCCTATAGAGGGTGTACTTTGAATCAAGGAGGTCTGTAGGATCTATCGGCAAGTGGTCTAGGCAATCTCGCAGCTGTCGATATAGACTATGAGTGTTTTAGAGGTGAAATTGTCAAAGTGCTTGTGCATGGGGTTGATAAAGGACTCTAACCGGTGGACCTACGAAAATGATCAATACTCGTTGATCTATTGGAGGGTTGAGTAGGAAAATCCCAACTGTAGTGAAGGACATGGTTCCGCACCTAGCTCCATGCTTTATCATGTATGAATGTAAAGAGAGAGAAGATGGTGTCAACGTGACATATCATGCCAGTGCGACAGCTAGTGTGTCCCAGAGCATGACACGCGTTGGCATATAAATCGTCAATAAGTTGGGGATGGACCGCTATTGGACTCAGGCCTTTGAAGAGTCACCCTTATTAGTCGACTGTTGGATCTAAGGGTGGGAAAATCTCCATCTTTGATTGGAGGTCATAGTAGTCAGAGAGAATCTGGTTCAGGGTCGTAATAGGACTCCTATGAAGGAGACTCCAAGCAATGATTTATTATGTCGATTGGTGTAAGTTCTAGTGCAACCTCCACTGTTGACCATCAATAGTCTGTGTAAATGGAATAAGGAAGGAACATAACGTCATGTCGACATGTAGGTTCCAGCTTCGCTAGCGGATGACATTTGTCAAACTTTTACTGGCGGAAATTGTTTAGCAAAGACCTCGTGTGTTAGGATTCTAGGGGACATGTGTCCCAATCCTAGCCCTCAATCCATAGGACGAGAAATATCAATAATCCTTCAGAGGGGTACTACTCAGACTACCCCTCAGAGGACGCACTCTGAAAGGAGGGACTTCGAGCGCGAATGTGGGTTTTCGATTTGGGAAACGACGAGATTAAATCTCAATCATGGGTTTCTATAAATCATGATGGGTGAGGAAGGGGGAAGGATGATGTCAGAAAAGACACCCGAACCAGTGAGAGGGGAACATGTTTCAACACATGGATGGATGAATCCCCGATGACGTGTATAACCACATCATCCCACGTGTCAAAGTTGTGTATGGGTTCACATATCATCTGGACAGTATGCCACGTGTCTAGGGGAATGGAGGTAGTTTCTCAATGAGCATACTTCAATGGAGAGGCTCTGAGAAGAAAATTTGATTGTTGATTGGTCGGGGTCAGAGGAGCTCCAAGGGGAGATCATGACCATCCATCATAAGGGGATTTTCCGAATGAATCACATAGATATACCTGGGCGGAAGGCTTTGTGATGGAATATAACTTGTCGATCTGCCTAGGCTGGAGGGATCTGCAAACGATCTAGACCATCAGGCTTTAGTCGAAGGCCTAAGGGGACAACAAGGATGGTGTCATGTGTTATAATGCAGGTGGTGCCACTTGTCGAGCATAAAATGTGCCACATGGCATAGTGTTTCGGGGCCTGTGGGTGAACTTCTGTGGGAAATATGAATGTCGTGTGTCAGGTGGCGATAGTGCCACGTGTCAGGAGGAAATAGTGCCACGTGTTAGGATGACGATAGTGCCACGTGTCTTGTAGAGATAGTTTCATGTGTCTAGAGGACGAGGCAAAATTGAGGAGCTCTGAAGAAATCCTAGTCATCCATTGTCAGGCCCCTGGAACCATCCAATTTGTTGAAGGAGGGAGATATATGGCTCGATTGTCAGAGTGTTTAGGGTAAACCGTCATGGGAAAATTCTTATGGGAGGATCCCGATAGCGATGGGAGAAGGTGGTGGAAGAGTCCGATAAGTGATTTTTGAGGTGTGACATGGTCAATGCCATGCCCACGCCACAAGGCACGGTGCATGAATTAGGAAATCCGCGTCAGTACCACATAGGAGGACCATGTGATAGTGTTCCACATGGATGACATGTGGCAGTGAGTTGGCCATAACTTTGATAAGCCATAAATTTCAATCAAGAGCTCAGTTTTGAGCAAAATTACAATTGTTCAAAAGCTCTCGACGAGCAGAAGACAATGGTGTCATCGAAAGGAAGTTGTGAATTGGTTAAGGGAAACATAATTTTAATACCCCATTCCCTTAAAATCTACTTAGGGGGTTGGGTGTGTTACAGAGTGGTATCAGAGAAAGAAACTACACTTGGCATTCTTGGGCTCACGAAATATTTAAATAAATTTTAATAGAAAATTTATAAGGGGGAGGGTACGCTACCCTACCCTATTCATAAGGGCATGTTAATGTCGAGCCATATAATCAAGCACTTAATCCCTTGAGTGCTTTACCATGTTCTCCAAGAGGTATTTCTCCCGTAGCATAGTGGGAGGTCAGGAGGTGGCAATAAAACCACCCTCAAGAGTACAGTTGTGGCTTTATTGACCGCCATGTGCCCCTTAGTGGATATTTCGAAACCACCAATGTAGAGTAACCTTTTATTAACTCGTGTGATTTATGTGTGCGATTTTAATTGGAAACGTTGATCCTTAAGTGTAAACCACAACTATTTTCACGATGTGGATCATTGATCCGAGTGTGATCAACGATCATGATTTTAACTTGCCCGTCGGGAATTTGACCATGAATGCCACAAATTTAAAAATGGATCTTGATTGACCTTTTGATCTGATGTTTCCTGAGTCACGACTTTACCTAGCTTGGGGAATTCAACAAATTCTACACTATGTAAATAAATAATATATAAAATCTCAGGATGAATAACGCCCCTACACCACTATCAATACGAGTTATTTAAACCTTATTATTGAAAAGAGGGATGAGACTATATGTTGTTTTTGCATGATTAAATATGGATTGTTTGTTGTTGTTACTTATTAAATCAATGAAGCTAAATTTCATTTTACAAAAATTACCTGTACTATTCATAAAATTATGGATAATCAACTAATATAAATTGTTGATCATCAACACTTAACCCCTCAGTGGTTTCCCACAAAAAGGTTAAAGTGAAAGGATGGTGACACACCATGAATGGGGAGAGATATCCCATAAAAAAGAAGAATCCGATGAAAGGAGAGTGGAAGAAACCCCTCCAAATCTAGATGAGACTATGAGGAGTCTCATGGAAGAGTTGTAAAGCTTTAAGGTCAATAATTATAGGCTGATGAAAGAGCATGAAAATAAAATGAAATAAATGCAGTCTTTTTGCGAATTCTATCAGACATACAGACATAATTGCAATATGGTCCAATAGCCAGTAATGTGGACAAACATCATCCTGAGAAAAGCCAGATTTTTCCTGAGATATATAGGCATGGCCCTGAAAGCAATAATGCAAGAAGAAGCACTCCCAAGAAGGCCTGGCATGAGGCCAAGAGGCATGCCAAAACCAATGACTCATCTGAAGATTCCTCTAGTGAAGGGGCATAAAGCTCCAAGGAAATTTCCAACATTGAAACTAGTTCACATTCTCATAGGAAAGGAAAGAAGAGGAAGCACTCCAAGGGAGACAACCCTAAAGAATTTAAGAAAACCAAGTCACCCACTTTTTATGGGGAAATAAAAGAGGGGGGAGAAGCAAAAGCTTGTCTACTTGGCCTGAAGAAGTATTTCAGAGTTCATGATTAATTTGAAAACTTGAAGGCCTGAATAGCCATATTTAACCTGAATGGAAAGGCCTATATTTGGTGGCAGGACCTTAGAAATGTAAATGGAATCTGGGAGAAGGAACTGTCTTGGGTTAAATTTGAGATATATTTCAATATAACTTGTACCTGGGGCAGTACCAATGTCTAGAGCACCTTATAAGATGAGTAACCTAGAGCTAGTTGAGCTCTAATTACAATTGAAGGAAATGTTGGACAAGGGTTATATTTGGCCAAGTGTGTCTCCTTGAGGAGCACCAACCTTGTTTGTGAATAAGAAGGATGGCACACTCATATTGTGGATTGACTATAGACAACTTAACAAAATGACCATTAAAAATAAGTGTCCCTTACCGAGAATTGATGACCTATTTGACCAGTTAAGGTGTGCTACAATATTCTCCAAGATTGATTTGAGATCTGGATACCATGAAGTCTGAATTAAGGATGAATACATCCACAAAACAACCTTTAGGACAAGGTATGGGCACTATGAATTTGTGGTGGTGCCATTTGGATTTACCAATGCACCAACCACCTTCATGTGCATGATGAATAACGTACTCAACAATTTCTTGGACATATTTGTTTTAGTTTTCATTGATGATATCCTAATTTATTCAAAGATTAGAGAAGAGCATGAAGAACATCTCAAGATGGTACTTCAAGTACTAAAGGAGCACAAGCTCTATGCAAATCTTATCAAGCAATTTATTCCAAAAGAAAGTCCACTACTTAGGCCATATTATCTCTGAGAAAGGAGTGGTATTTGACCTCGATAAAATTAAAGACATTATGGATTAACATACACCAAAAGATGTAAGTGATATGATATCCTTTATGGGTCTAGCAGGATAGTATAGGAGATTCATATCAGAGTTTTCCAAGATTGGTCACCCAATCACCTCTATACAAAGAAAGGGAATTAAATTTATTTGGACAACAGAATATAAGGAAAGTTTCCAACAGTTGAAACACCTCTTGAACAATGCCCCGATGCTAAAAATTGTAGACCCAAACAAGGATTTCCTTGTGTGCATTGATGCATGCAAAGAAGGACTATGAGGAGTCCCCATGCAAGAGGGGCATGTAATATGTTATGAATCCAGAAAATTGAATAAAGATGAAATAAATTATGTAACGCAGAATTAAAATATCAGCAGCATATAAAACTCAAAAAATTATTGACATAGATATTTTCGGTCTAACATCGACCCTGGAAAAACCCACAAGGGGAAAACCAGTGAGAGAGGGAGATTTTTATTATTTAGGAGCTTCAGGGAAATTCTGTTACAACATGTTCATCTTCAGAAATTTAATGAAAAACTTATCTCGATAACTGTGCCAAGTCTTCACACAGGAAATGAGCCAAACTTCTCAAAACTCTTTCCAGATCTGCAATAAATTGCAGGTCTGCTCCTTGATTTTTGTGCCTCCAAAATGCTATACAGATGCCTCGAAATACATGCCAACTACTTCAGCAAATTTATGGGCGCATTAATGGTTGTACGACCACCTTGAAAACCATGCCAAACTTTCCAGAAAAACCACACAGCAATTTGTCTTGATTTCTGTGCCAAGAAAAGACTGTACGGACTTGTACGGAATCCTTATGGTATGACTGTTTGTCCCTCCTTGAAATCTATGCCAAAGTACAGTTATACGAACTAATAAAATCTGTGTTGTACGGACAAAATTAAATGATGTCTGTTGTCTCGATTTCTATGCACACAAGTGACTTTACGGACCTCGAAATCTGTGTTGTACAACCTCTTGTGTATGATGAACCTTTGCCTCGATTTATGTGCTATTATTCTTCTTTGGAATGCGTTCCCTATCTCTCAGAAATGGCTTCTCTCTTGTTGCTCGAAAATGCTCTCTCTCTTTCTCTCTCAACAATGAACCAACAACCCAACAATGGGTGCGCCCTCCAACCCTAATCGACCTCATGAGGTAGGTGAGGAGTTTTCTAATCCAATGGCTAAGATTAGATTAGATGAGTGGCTGAGATTAAATGTCTCTTCATTCACCCTCACTAAAGTGATAAAGTCACCTTTTAATTTTCATCTCACAAATTAAATGACTAGGGCCCACATTAGGCACTTTCTCACCCCTTAGGCACCTAGGGATGAGAAACACTTGCCTAGGTAATTTATTTAATTAAAAAATTTAACACTCCCTCTTACCGAGGAAAGTGTTACTCACCACTCCAAGCTTGTCCCTGAAAAATACAAACTTGCCTCTGCCCAATGCCTTGGTGAGTATGTCTACAACCTACTCCTCTGTAGATATGTATTGTAGCTCCACAACTCCTTTCTGAACATAGTCACAGATGAAGTGATAACGAATCTCGATATGCTTAGACTGGTCATGAAAAAATGGATTCTCCGAGAGTTTAATGCAACTTTGATTATCACAGTAAATCACAGTAGGCCTCAACTACACACCGAACAATCCCACCAACATCTTGTGAAGCCAAAGGGCCTCACAACTGGCCTTACTGGCTGCCATATACTCAGCCTCTCCATAACTCAAAGCCACTGACTTTTGCTTCTGACTGAACCAAGACACAATTGTTGATCCCAATCCGAAACAACACCCTGAAGTGATTTTCCTGTCACGGACACATCCTGCCCAATCTGAGTCTGTATAGCCAACTAGATGAATTCCATCTCCTCTCTGATAGTCCAGACCATAATCTATTGTACCACAAAGATACATGAGCACATTTTTTTCTGCCACCCAGTGCACTCTCCTAGGCTCCACCATGAACTGACTGAGAGAGTTGATAGAAAAACAAATATATGGCCTGGTATTGACCAAATACATCAATGACCTGATCAACTGACAATACAAAGTGAAATCCACCAACTGTGACTCAGAAGCATGAAGCTTCTTCCAATGGGTAATCATGGGAGTGGTCATGGGCCTACAATCCTCCATCTGAAATATGCTCAGAATTTCACACACATACTTCCCCTGTCCCAGGAAGATGTGTCCAGGCTCCTGCCAAACCTCCAATCCCAAAAAGTAATGCATCAGTCTGATATTAGTCATCTTAAACTTTGAAGAAAGGATCTCCTTGCAGTTGTTGATTAGTCTCTCTACCCCTGTAATGAAAATATCATCCACATATAGCAGAAGGATAAGAGGATCCTCTCCAACCACAATGAAGTATAGGTTGGGATCCGCCTCACTCTTCTCAAAACCCAACTGCTACAAATAGGCATCTATCCTCAAATACCAAGCTCTGGGAGCTTGTTTCATCCCATACAATGCCTTCTTCAGTATACACACATGAGACTCTATCCCATGCACCTCAAAGCACAATGGTTGCTCAATATACACCTCATCCTCAATAAGACCATTCAGAAATGCGGTCTTCACATCCATCTGGTGGATCTTCCAACCCATCTCTGCTGCAATGGAGATCACTGCCCTGATCAAAGTGTATCTAGAAACTGGCGCAAAGGTCTCATCATAATTGACTCCCTCAGCCTGTGAAAACCCCCGTGCCACAAAGCGATATTTGTACTTCTCAATGCTGCCATCTGCAACATGCTTTAGTTTATAGAGCCACCTGGAATTCACCATTGACTTCCCCTCAGGTCTAGGAACAACTTCCCAAACATCATTATTCATGATGGAATTGTACTCTTCCATCACCGCATCTCTCCACACCTGTCTACCAGTGGCCTCCTCAAAAGTGGAAGGCTTAGACTCCTGAATACTGCTCACCATCACGATGTAGCTGCAAAACCTCTTGGGATGTTTACTCTCCCTCACTGCTTGTCTAGGATTCCCCACTGAACCCTATGCCTCCCTCAAAGTGTCTGGAAGCCACTTAGGCTTCTTCCTCTCTGAAGTAGTGTTCAGTGGAGGGGACTCTCCCTACTCAACCCCATCTCTTGAAGACAATGATCCTGAAGTATACTATGAAGTACTTGATCCTATAACCTGCAGACCTGTAGCCTGCGAACCTAAAACCTGTGGCCCTGTCGCCTGTGAACCTGTCGTCCCCGAAACTGGTGGCCCCGAACTCTATGTCACTGTAGTCTATTGTGGACTCACCTGAATCTGTGGTGAAGACTGATCACGCTTCTCTATCCCTCTAGACTTCCTAAAGGCTCTGTCCTCCTCAAATCTAACATCCCTTCTCAAGACAGTCTTCCTCAAGGAAGGAAGGTATATACAGAAAGCCTTTGAAGTCTCACTGTACCCAAAAAATATCCCTCTCTCTGTCGTGGGATCCAGCTTTGTCCTCTTCTCAGAAGGGATATATGAATATGTGATGCACCCAAAAATACGAAGGTGCCCCACCTCAGGTTTCTTCCCAGAAAAAGCCTCCTCGGAGTCATGCTCCCCACAGCCTTGTGAGGACTCTTGTTCTACAGGTAAACTACAGTGTAGCATGCCTCAACCCATAGAAATAGTGGCAACCCCTGATCATGTAGCATGGCTCTCGTATCCCCAACAATGGCCCTGTTCTTCCTCTCTGCAACCCCATTCTGCTGCGGGTTGTAAGGAACAGTCAACTCCCTCTTGATGCCCTCTCCTGCATGGAAGTCCATGAACTCCTTGGAGGTATACTGATCCCCATTTTCCGATCTCAGGACATTGATTTTCTTCCCTATCTGGTTCTCCACAAGAGATTTGAACTCTTGGAACTGACTGAAGACCTATCCTTTGGTCTTCATGAAGAAAATACAGGACTTCAGAGAGAATTCATCAATGAATACAACATAGTATAGGGAACCAGTCAACGATGTCGAAGACATCAGGCCACATACATATGAATGTATAAGATCAAGTATCCTTGCTGCTCTATTGTCACTGCTTGAAAAAATAATCTTGGTGTAATTTCACAAATCACACCCCTTGCACAACTCATGGTGCTCTGAACTAAAATCTGGAACTCCTGTCACCATCTCCCTCAAAACTCTCAAAGCCCCATGGTGAAAATGTGCCATCCTCCCATGCCATAGCTCACATAGGTCATTGCTATTGTTGGTAGTATGAATCAATGCTTTCACTGGCTGGAACAAAAACTTGTACAACCTCTCATGTATAGTACCAATCACTTTGGCTGAAGTGATGCTAGACCCCCCGGGGAAAAGAAGCACCTGCCAATTATGGAACAAGACCTCATAGCCCTTCTCCTCAATAGTAGAAACTGACACTAAGTTCTTCTTCAAGCCCGAAACATATAGAACCTATGTCAAATTCATGGGAGGCAAAGACACCCTCTGAAATGAAACAGTCTCTCTACCAACCACCTTGACCTCTCGGTCATCTCCAAGCACTACCTCAACATTTCCCATCTCTGTGAGGTCTGTCAAGTGCTCATGAACCCGTTTCATATGGCGAGAGGCACCACTATCAATATACCAAGTATCTGTATGAGTAGTCCTCACGGATAGACACACAATCAAGGAAAATTCCTTGTCAAACTTGGCGGAAAACTCTTCCACCTCTGTTGAAGCTGTTGTTTGTTTCTTCTTCTTGTTCGGACACTGACCTGCATAGTGCCTAAACTTATGGCATGCAAAGCACTTGAATCTTCTCATGCCTTTCTTCCCTTCACCCTTGGGCTTGTTTCCTCCCTTTGGACCCTTTTTGAACTTCTTCTTGCTAGTGGTAGCAAGAGCCACATTCTCCTCCTCGTGACCTATAGATGAATTGCCATGTATATAACCTCTCCGGGTCTCCTCCTGAACAAAGTCATCCCAAAGACGTTCCTAATTGGGAAGCTTCTCCCTAGCAACAATTCCCTCCACAAAAACAACCCAATGTTTGGAAACTCCATTCAATGTTGTTCTTACAAGATCACTGTCAACTATGGATTCCCCCACAACTCCAAGCTCATCCCTCACCTGTTTCAATCTAGTAAGGTATGTGACTACATTTTCATTCTTGGTCATTTTTATGCTCTTTAGTTTTTCCCTCAAAACCATTTTTCGGTTCTCATTGTACTCTAGTACAATTTAGTCAAAGACTCCCACATCTCATAGGCATGTTTCTTCCCCATCAAGTGAGGAATCAAATGATCCTTGATGGCATCAATAATAAACCTCTTAGCCTTGATACTCTTCTTAGTGTAAGCTGCAAGAAGAGTAGCATCAATAGGTACCATAACAGGATGAGTTGTGGTATTTTCCACAATGTCCCACAACTCGTTTTCTTGCATAAGCAAGATCATCCTCTCCTTCCAAGCACCAAAATTTGTTGCCCCATCAAGTCTATCCTCAACTCTCAAACCTATAGCCATTGACCCTATTCTGCTGAAAATGATAAATTCAAAATTCTTCCCTATGAAGTGACTATTGTCCCAACTTTCTGACTACTAAAATTTCTGCTTCCTTTCAACTCAGCTCTGATACCATGTAAATTTTCAGACCCCAACCCAGTTTCAGTCTCGCTAATTTTTCCATCCAATGTTTAATGCCCAAACCCAGTATTATATCAGCATATAAAAACTCAGTAGAAAATTAATTTCAGAACTAAAAATGAGGATTTTGAACTTCGTTTTTAACACAAAAATAAAATATCAGCAACATATAAAACTCAGAAAATTATTGACACATATATTTTCGGTCTAACATCGACCCTAGAAAAACCCACAAGGGGAAAACCAGTGAGAGGGGGATATTTTTATTATTTAGGAGCTTCAGAGAAATTCTATTACAGCATGTTCATCTTCATAAATTTAATGACAAACTTATCTCAATAACTGTGCCAAGTCTTCACACAGGAAATTAGCCAAACTTCTCAAAACTCTATCCAGAATTTTCTGCAATAAATTGCAGGTCTGCTCCTCGATTTACGTGCCTCCAAAATGTTGTGCAGATGCCTCGAAATACGTGCCAACTGCTTCAACAAATTTCTGGGTTCATTAATGGTTGTACGACCGCCTTGAAAACTATACCAAACATTCCAGAAAAACCACATAGTAATGTCTCGATTTTTGTGCCAAGAAAGGATTGTACGGACCTATATGAAATTCGTACGGTATGGCCTGAGTATGACTATCTATCCCTCCTTGAAATCTGTGCCAAAGTACGACTGTACGGACTGATAAAATTTGTACCGTACGGACATAATTAAATGTTGTCTGCTGTCTCGATTTATGTGCACACAAGTGACTGTACAGACCTCAAAATCTGTGTTGTACGGCCTCCTGTGTATATTGAACCTTTGCCTCGATTTATGTGCTATTATTTTACCTTGGAATGCATTCCCTAGCTCTCAGAAATGGCTGCTCTCTTGCTTCTTGAAAATGCTCTCTCTCTTGCTCTCTCAACAATGAACCAACAACACAACAATGGGTGAGCCCTCCAACCCTAAATGACCTCATGAGGTAGGTGAGGAGTTTTCTAATCCAATGGCTGAGATTAGATTAGATGAGTGGTTGAAATTAAATGTCTCTTCATTCACCCTCACTAAAGTCATAAAGTCACCTTTTAATTTGCATCTCACAAATTAAATGACTAGGGCCCACATTAGGCACTTTCTCACCCCTTAGGTGCCTAGGGATGAGAAACACTTGCCTAGGTACTTTATTTAATTAAAAAATTTAACAATTCACTTAGGAAATGTCGGTACTTGTGAAACAGACCTCAAAGAAAGGATTAAGAGTGCATGGGAAGTAGATGAGTTTTCCAAAACGGAAAAAACACATTTAGATCAAGAGCCCACAATATGATGGTTATCAGTTAATGAGTGATGTCTTGATAACTTATAAAGGCAGGTTTTAAATCCCAAATTGTGATGACTTGAAGAGTTTCATCATGGATGAACTACACAAAAGACCATATGTTGGTCATCCTAGGTATAAAAAAATGATCACATCCATTAGGAAATTTTTTTATTGGCCAAGAATGAAAAAGGACATAGTTGATTATTTAGTTAAATGTTTAGAATTCCAACAGGTTAAGGTAGAACGCCAACACTTAGGAGGGTTCTTGCATCCCCTTCCTATTGCAGAGTGGAAATGGGAAACCATCTCCATGGATTTTATCACAGGACTACCCAGAACAACCAAACAAAATGATGCCATTATGGTAGTTGTCGATAAGTTGAGCAAGGATGCCCACTTTATTCTGGTAAGGTCCACTTGCAAGGCAATAGATATTTCCAACATATTTATGAAAGAAATATTTAGGATGCATGGGATGCCTAAGGAAATTATATCTGATAGAGATGCAAAATTCACCTCAGAATTTTGGAAATCTTTGTTTACTGGTTG
>ML814896.1:39416-52820 GCA_009831015.1 Picea engelmannii | reverse complement strand
ACTTGGGAAATGGAGGATGCCATGAAACAAGCATACCCTTTTTTGTTCACTACTGTATATAGAGTTTTTGCGGCAGAGAGAACACCGAGGGAATTTTTTATTTAAAGGATGAGTATTATTGTGAATAAACTATAAATAGATCTGTTATGTGATCAAGGGAAGACATTGGACCTTAATTTATTTTGTAATGTGCATATTTGATTATTAGTGTAGCAAAGAAATGTTTAACTATTGTTGAAGGGATGTCCTTCATAGGTTACAATGCCATGAGAGGAATGGTGCAAGAGGGAGGAAATTATTGATTGAGATGAATCTGCCAGGTAGTACCCTGTCTAATTAAAATAGTGAAGACCTAAATTGTCCTCATCCCTGAAAACTGATTATCAATCAAGCTAGTAGTTGGAATAGTTCCCTTGGAAAATTAAGGAAGGATGGGTAGAGTACCCTCGAATTTTTTTTGGCACAACCCATGAGGTCTTGGGGGAGAAGACACAAAAATAAGAGAAACAGATGGGCATAGACAGGGGGAGCGTTGGAATTAAACAAAGGGAGATCTCTGGTTTAGGTAACAAGGAAGAGAAAAATTAGTAGACAATCCTTGAAAAATCTTGCAGAAATTCTCTCATGACAGTGTACCCTGGCTCGGGGATGGCTGGATGCAGCAGAGTTCATCATAGTCTTGCCTATGGTTGGGTAGAGAGCAAATCACCCTTCAATAGTAACCAACATATCTCAATTTTTGTAGATAAATAACTAGTCTATCTCTGTGTATTGATTTAAATGCATGTATGGTTGAATGAATCGTATGACACTTTCATTCTTGAATGCTCGACCCGTGAGTTTCATTGTGTATTATGGAGATGTCTTGTAATTGCATAGAATATGTATCTGCATAAAAAATCTCATATTCATGATTGCAAGTAGCCTATGTCTTATGTAATATAACTACAAATATATGTATGTGAGAAAGCTTGTGTGATCGATAAATATGAAAAGGATATGAACTTATATAGTCATCATGCGTGTGTATAACCTAAATCTTTGTTATAACCTGAGTAGAAAGACATGCCTACTTACTCATGCATCGTTGTAATCTCTCTCATATAAATTTATATATACTTGTGTGTATTCATGTGCATTGCGATGTTGGGATGCCCAAAAGTAACAAGTCCTTTGGAAATGGAGCATTGCAAATAGACCCTGGGAATCCATTGAGTGCCTTGGACAAGCGCAAGATCCCTGAGACTCAAAAAGTATTGTAAAGTACTTAGAGGAAGACTCGTGAAAGTGGCTAAGTCCTGGAGCGGACTATTAAGCCAGAGGGAAAAATCTAACTCACCTAAGAGGATCGTAACCATTGATTGAGCACAGTGGTCATATATGGGGCTTGTATTGATCCATGAGTGATATTCAATCTCAATTGTCGATCTAGTGGGGTGGATAGATCCTGACCCTCCATAAGAGCAAGTTGTAGCGCCTGTAGGGGGTGTACCCCAAATCAACGAGGTATGTAGGATCTATCGACGAGTGGTATGGGAGATCTCATAACCATTGATCTCGACTATGAGTGTTTTAGAGGTCAAGCTGACAGAGTGCTTGTGCACAGTGTTGATAAGGGACTCCAACTCTCAGACCTCCAAAAATGAACAATAGTCGTTGATCTATTAGAGTCTTGAGTGGGAAAATCCCAACCGTTGATCTAGATTTTATGAGTAGAATGAAATGAATACATATTATTAAAATATTCTTAACACAAAATAAAAGAGATACAGTAAAATTGGTTTTATATTCAATAAGGAAATAAGATGAAATTGTAAAATGCAACGGAAAAAAACAAGCTTGCTAGAATGGTGTCGGCATATCTCTGAGAAGAGATGTGACGGTTGTACTCATTCGCAAGAAGATGGTTACAATGAGACTCTGAAGGCCTTTTACAATAAACAGGAATGTCAAAAACCCTAGACATCCAAAAACTTAACCCTAGGAGATGAAGCGCCAAAAGTCATGTGGGCCTCGTTTGGGTAAGTTAGTACATCAACTTACCGGGGTCGTAACTTTTGCATACGATCTTCGTTTTAGATGCATGGTAGCTCGTTGGTAAGGTCTAATTGAGAAGAAAAAATTTTGATTGGACCAGGGAAGTGGTTTTGGCAGTCCCTTGGGCCCCAAATCCCCAAAAAACGTCGTTTAGGGCCTCAAAACGACCCCAGAAGTTTGGAACTTGAAAAACTGCCAAGGTGGAAAATTGTTTTTTCGAGCCAGTGGAATAGGTGGGTGGCCACCGATATCCACCTGAATCAATCCTCCCTCCTTAGGAAGAAATGGTCTCCATTGCATTGAGTTTCCCCATCAGATAAGGAAATTTCTATTGAATTTGGCCCCGGGTGAGCCACTTGCCTTAGTGCAGGAGCTTCCCTTCTTTGATGGCTCGATAAAGTTGGATCCTTTAATGTTGAGTGCCCTTGATCTGTGTGTCCACAATATGATAACTAGATTCCTGTTGCATGCAGTAGGGGTTGAGATTTTTTGGTTTCAACTGCTTTGCTATCTCTGAGGTGTCCAATAATGCTGGGAAATATGGCCGAAGGAGAGCCACGTTGAAGACTAGATGCATACCAAGGAAGGGGGGAATTTTGAGCTCAAAAGTATTGTCACCCATAGCCTTGGTGATGGTGTACCACCCATAACAAAGTGGTTGAAGCTTTCAATGGGGCCTTGTAAGGTGTTCTTTCTGCAAATGCAACCAACCTTTGTCGCCCACCTGAAACTTATGTGGCACCCGATGTTGATCATGGCCTTGCTTGTACTTGGCATTAGAATTCTGTAGAATATCCTAAACTTATTGGTAGATGTGATGGATCTGCTCAATGAACCGGGTGTCTTTGTCAGCTTCTGGTGGAGCAGGGGATGAGTCGGTCGAGGTGGTCGCCAGGGTTAGTGCAACATCCATGGGGCCCAATGGTTGGAATCCCAACCCCACCTGAAAGGGGTTGTGTCTAGTTGAGATATGCAGGGCTCGATTGTATCTATATTGGACATAGGGAATACTCTCATCCCATGTTCGAGGGTTTTTTGAATTGTACATGTGCAGGATATGTACGACCATCTGATTGATGACCTCATTTGGCCATCTGTCTGGTGGTGGAAGGCAATGGATTTGGTGAGCTTGGTATCTAGCAGTGACCATAGGCTCGAACAAAATGAGTTGAGGAACCAAATGTCATGGTCTGAGATAATGGTTTGTGGGATCCCAAAATGTACCCATATGCATTCAAAAGAGCTTGGAAGTGGCTTCTGCTGTGATGTTCTGCTTGCAGGCGGCTAGAATCGCCATCTTGGAAAAGGGATCAACAACCACAAAAACAAAGTCATTTCCCCTTTCGGTGGACAGGAGGCCCGACATGTAGTCCATTGAGATGGAGTCCCACATCCTGTTAGGAGTAGGAAGAGGGGTGTACAAGCCCTATTTCTTAGTGGTCGGTTTGGAAATAGTGCAGGCGGTGCAAGACCTAATATACTTGCCAACATCCTGTTGAAGTTTTGGCTAGTAGAAATGTTTCTGCAACACTGCCATTGTCTTTTTGATGCCAAAGTGTCTTGCCACCCGACTGTAGTGAGCTTCCTAAATCAGCTTCACGTGCTCACTTGATGGAACGCATAGATGGCCCAGCCGACACAATAGCTCGTCCTGAAGATGGAAAATAGTGACCATGGAGTTGGTGCCCAACATTTGGTAGGAAGTGGAGAAGTCAGGGTCTGTCTCATGGAGGTGGGGCCATATGGAGGTATCATGGCCACAAGTGTCTAGCACCGTGGTGAGTGTCACGATTGGAGGTTGATTGAGGCAGTCAACAACTCAGTTGGTACTTCCTATTTTATACTTGATGTTGAGTTGGTACTGTTGTAATTATGTTGACCACTTCTGATGGTTGTCATTCTACAATTTTCCTTGGGTATGCATGAACAATAGTGGCTTGTGATCAGTGTGGATGACTGTCTCCTTCCCAAGAATGTAATGTCTCCACTGGCGGAAGGCTTTCACAATGGAGTACATTTCTTTGTCACAAGTAGGGTACTTACAGACAACATCTAATAGTGTCTCACTATGATATGCCATGGGGTGGCCATGTTGAGTGAGAATAATGCCCACAACATAGTCTGAAGCATCTGTCTCAATCTTAAAGGGATGTTGCAGGTCCAGTAATGAAAGTATCGGGGATGAGCATAAACGCTTCTTCAAGTCATCGATGACTTGTTGTTGGGACAGTCCCCACACAAATTTCACCTTACCACCACCCCTGGTTACTTGGCTGAGGGCCCATGCGATATGCGAGAATCCTAGCAAGAACTTGTGATAGAAATTGGTGAGGCCTAAGAAGCTCTGAAGTTCAGTGAGTGTGGTTAGGGCTGGCCAGTCACGGATGACCTGGATCTTGGTTGGATCCACATGCACACCATGTTGATCAATGATGTAGCCTAAGTAATGGACCCTGTCCATGCCAAAGGAGCATTTTTCCAAGTTTGCATATAGTTTGTGTTGTCGCAGGGTGTGCAGAACCTGGTGAATATGCTACAAGTGTTCCGCCCAAGTCTTGTTGTAGATGAGGATGTCATCCAGATACACCACTACAAAAGTATTGGTGAAAGGTCATAGGATATCGTCCATCATCCTCATAAAATCTATTGGAGCATTTGTCAAACCAAAGGGCATGACCAGCCATTCAGAAATACTTTTTGACTTGAAGGAAATCTTCCATACATCTGTTTGTTCTGTTGGGACCTGGTGGTAGCCAGACTTCAAATCAATCTTACTGAATTATTTGGCCCTCGTGACCTGATCAAGGAGGTTGTCAATTCGGGGAATCAGGTGCCAGTTTCAGACTGTGATTTTATTCAGGGCCCAATAATCAATGCAGAGTCACCAGGTCTCGTCTTTCTTCTGCATCAACAAGATTGGGCTCCGACAAGGCGATGAGTTGGGACAGATGTTCCCTTTGTGGAGCAGTTCTTGGATCTTCCTCTTGATCTCCTCGTTTTCTAACAGAGAGTAGCGGTAGGCTAGCCCATTGGGTAGCGGTGCGTCTGAGGTCAGATCGATGGGATGTTGACATGGTAGTGCAGAGGTACCCCAATAGGAGAGGAGAAGATATCTAAGTATTTTTCCACGACCTTATCCACTTGCTTCTATTATGTGGAGAGATCGGTCACAGAGGCCCTAGATGTGATTGAGATCTTTCTCTCACTCTGAGAGTAAATCATGAAGAAGACAAATTTCCCAGTATGAGAGATGACCTTCTTGCATTACTTGGCAGAGATCAAGGAAATAGCACTAGGAGGCACTGCCTCAGGTATCCTGTACAATTTCTAGTTCAAAGTAATAATAACACTATGAGGCCTAGACTCATATACAATATGACGTCTCCATAAATAAGGTTGGCCCAAAATAACATTACAAACTTCCAAAGGAGAAACATCACACAATACCTCATCTTTGAAGGGCTTGATGTCATACGACAATTGACATTGTTGGCTAACGCAGAGATCGCTTCCTTTGCAGAGCCATCCAATGGTGTAGGGTTGCGGGTGTGGTGTTGTTGACAGAGCCAACCACTTGATGACCTATTCTGAAATAAGGTTATTCTAGCTACCACTATCAACGATGAAGTGAATCATATGCCTTTTACCCACATCTGTGAATGGAAGAGGCCCTCTCCCTCTTCTAGCTCATCTAGTTCACTAGGCTGGAGCTTGGTGGTAGAAATGGTGGGACTGGGTTCCACGCCAATGATCTGTCTTCCCCTTTCTGGTTCTGACTTGGAGTCAGAACCCGCATCTGATTCAAGGGCTTTCACTTCAGCCACCAACGACTGCTTTGAGCGGTAGTCAATTGTGTTATGCCAAGGGATCTTATGGAAGTCGCACCACTTACCGGTATATTTATTTGTCTTTTCAGTGTACTTCTTTGCTTGTGTCTTGGACTGGTTGTACTAATACTGTCCATCTTTGATTTGTCCTTTGTTCTGTGGGTTAGGGCCACCCTTTCCTAACTTTTGTTGTGTGAGGTTCCCAGGCCCAAATTGTCGCGTCTTTTGTTTGAGATTATGCTCGATTTTGATGGCATATCAGTAGGCCGCGCCCAAGAATGAGATGTCTAGAAATTACATTTTGGTTTGGATGTATCTATGCAGAGCACCATGATACTTGAGCACCAGATGTCACTCTGAATCTTTGATACCCATCTTGGTGCGCAAGGTATGGAAGATATTTGTGAACTTTGGAACTGCTTGGTTTGTTTCTTGGCACAGTGTGGTCCATTTGGTATACAAGTCGTCATAACTTTCGATAGGGTAGTATTGTTCCTTAATAGCATCCCTGATGGATTCCCAGGTGGCCATAACTGTAAATAATGAAGGTTCCTCTATTTCCTTTTGCTCACAGAAATTTTCCCACAATCTTTGACATGGAGAACGACTTTGAGGAGCGCAAAAGTAATTTTTTCACTATTCGAAAAGTTATGGACAGAAAAATATCCTTCTAGTAGATTCAACCACTTTTATACAACATATGTGTCTATCTGAACTTCAAATATAGGAATATTGAAGTTGATTTGTACCTTGAAGGGGGCAATGCCTCCGCTCGAGGAAGATGTGTCGCCTGTTGGTAGCATCGAAGGATTTGCGCAAAACTATCCATCATCTCATTCCTCTATTGCGTGAGGGCTTCCTCAAACAAAATTTTGAAATGATCTCCTATCCCATCATCTTTATTTTCTCCTGCCATGAGAGGTCACTTGGGCTTGCGAGAGATTTTTTCCTCAAGAGAGACAATCTCGAGACCCAATTCTTTGTACCTTGACCTCGTTGGGGACATGCATTAAGATGACAAGGAGCAAACTGCTCTGATACCACTGATCCTGATTTTATGAGTAGAACAAAATGAATACAGATTATTAAAATATTCTTAACACAAAATAACAGAGATACAGTAAAACTAGTTTTCTATTCAATAAGGAAATAACCTAAAACTGTAAAATGCAGTGGAAAAAAACAAGCTTGTTGGAATGGTGGCGGCTTATCTTTGATAAGAGATGTGACGGTTGTGCTCATTTGCAAGAAGATGGTTACAATGAGGCTCTGAAGGCCTTTTACAATAAACAAGAATGTCAAAAACCCTAGACATCCAAAAACCTAACCCTAGGAGATTAAGCACCAAAAGTCATGTGGGCCCGGTTTGGGTAAGTTAGTACATCAACTTCCTAGGGTCGTAACTTTTGCATACGATCTTCGTTTTAGGCACACGATAGCCCGTTGGAAAGGTATAACCAAGAAGAAAATTTTTTGATTGACCCAGGGCAGTGTCTCTAGCAGTCCCCTGCGCCCCAAATCTTCAAAAAACGTCGTTTAGGGCCTCAAAACGGCTGTAGAAGTTTGGAACCCGAAAAATTGCCGAAGAACTGTCAAGGTGGAAAACTGTTTTTCGAGCCAGTGGAATAGTTGGGTGGCCATCGATGTCCACCTGGATCAACTGTAGATGTTTCTTGCGAAGGACAAAGTTCTGCACCTAGATCCATGCTTTATTGTGTATGAACATGAAGAGAGAGAAGATGATGTTAGTATGACATATCATTCAAGTGTGGCAGTTAGTGTGTCTTAAAGGATGACACATGTCATCATCTAACTCGTCAAAAATTTGGGGATGGGCCCCTATCGGACTCAGGCCTTTGAAGAGTCACCCTTATCAGTCGATCATTGGATCTAAGGGTGGGAATATCTCCATCGTCGATTGGAGGTCATAGTAGTCTGAGAGAACTGGGTTCAGGGTTGTAATAGGAATCTGATGAAGGAGACTCTGAGCAATGATCTAGTCCGTCGATCAGTGTAAGGTCTAGCGCAACCTCCACCATTGATCATTGAGAGTATGTGTAAATGGGATAAGGAAGGAACGTGATGTCAGGATGACATGTAGGTTCCAGCTTGGCCATCGGATGACATTTGCCAAAATTTTACTGGAAGAAATTAGCGCAGACATCGTGCATTACGATTCTAGGGGACATGTGTCCTAATCTTAGCCCTCAATCCATAGGATGAGAAATATAGACCGTCCTTCAGAGGGGTACTATTCAAAGTACCCCTGAGAGGATGCACTCTAAAAGGAGGGACTTCAAGCATGAATGTGGGTTGTCGATTTAGGAACCAGAGAGATTAAATCTCAGTTGTGGGTTTCTATAAATCCTGATGGGTGAGGAAGGGGGAAGGAGGATGTTAGAAAACATACCTGAACCAGTGAGAGGGGAATGTGTTTCAACACACGGATGGATAAATCCCTGATGATGTGTATAAAAATGTCAGCCCACGTGTCAAAGTTGTGTATGGGTCCATGTATCATGTGGACATTGTGCCACGTGTCCAGGGGAACAAAGGTAGCTGCTCAGTGGGCGTACTCTAGTGGAGAGGCTCCAAGAAGAAAATTTGATCATTGATCGGTCAGGGTCATATGAGCTCTAAGGGGAGATCCTGACCATCCATCGCAAGGAGCTTTTCGAAATGAATCGCAAAGATATATCCCAATGGGAAGGCTCCATGATGGAATCTATGTCGTCAATCTGCCTAGGTCCGAGGGATTCGTAGACAATTTGGATCATTAATCTTTATTCGAATGCCTAATGGTACGACGAGGATGGTGCCATGTTTTATAATGCAGGTGATTCCATGTGTCGATCATAGAAGGTGCCATGTGGCATAATTTTTGGCACCCTTGGGTGAACTTCTGTGGGAAATATGAATGTCACGTGTGAGGTGGAAATAGTGCTACATGTCAGGAGGTGATAGTGCCATGTGTCAAGATGATGATACTGCCACATGTCTCGTAGAGATAGCGTCGTGTGTCCAGAGGAAGAGGCACAACCTAGGAACTCCGAGGAAATCCTATCCATCCATCGTCATGCCCCTGGAATTGTCTAATTTGTCGAAAGAGGGAGCCATCACGCTCAATCGTCAGAGTGTGCAAGGTAAACTATCATAGGAACATTCCGATGGGAGAAGGCAGTGGAAGATTCTGATAAGTGATTGTGGAGGTGTGGTGTGGTTGGTGCCACACCCATGCCATGAAGCACGTTGCTCGAACAAGGAAAGCCATGTCAATACCACGTGGGAGGACCATGTGATATTGTGCCACATGGATGACATGTGGCAATGAGGTGGTCGTAACTTTGAGAAGCCATAACTTTCAATCATGAGATCAGTTTTGAGAAAACTTACAATCGTTGGAAATCTCTCAGCGAGTAGAAGAGGATGGTGCCATCGAAAGGAGTTTTTGAATTGGTTAAGGAAAACAAAATTTTAATACCCCATTCCCTTAAAAGCTACTTAGGGGGTGGGTTGCGTTACAGAGAGGTAGAGTCATCCATAAGTAATTTTCCTTTGTAGACTCATAGCCTTAGCTTAGGGGTGGTCTCTTTTGTAGAGATATTTGGCACAACATAGAGCCTATGGTTGGGTGGAACATCCTTCTTGTGTAGCTAGTTGGTGGATAATTTCCAGAAATATAAGCGCTCTTGAGTTACTTGTGTATATATGTTGAATTATTATTGTTTATTTTATGAATGGAATTAATTTTTAGTTTTTTCAGTTCCATTTGCATGTTCAAGATCGCATCTATAAATTATGGTGTCATTATCCATTGAATATATTAATTATGATTGCCTATTCCTTCATTATAGTTCCTACATATGCTAATTAATTGACAACAGGATAGTGAGGAAAGGTACCATAACAAGCAAATCAAAGATATGGTATCATACAAACAAATTAAAGAAAAATTTGGTGGTTTCGAGATGTACCCCATATCCTCAACATAGCATAGAAGGTATTGGATATGTTACAATAAGTGAGATAAGAGTGGCCTCCCACTCTTTCCCATCCTCATGAATGGTATGAAAGACAACACCACCATGAAAAATGTAATTCAAAGTTGTGCTCAATGCGAAAATAGTCTCATTTTCTTCTTGCAAACACAAGATGTCAAATCTAAAACCAATGAATGAACTTTATGAGCCATGGTCTCCCTAATTGGGTCTAAAAGACCCCTCACATTCCATGATGTAACTTTCATTGAGAGGAATTTAAGGAATCATCCATCTCTTCACCATCCCTACCACTTATTGCCTGATAAGAAATCATAATCACAAAATTCTTTTTTTCGAACTCATGTATTAACTCACTCATCAAGATTATTTTTCATAGGTATTCTCTAGTTGTCTTTGATACCAATAGTGTATTTCCCATCCAACATCAATGGAGGAGTATGGGCCATACATATGCCCCTCTACCAATGGGAGGAAGAAACATGATACGGGCTAATAAGTTCCTTGCATGTGACTATCTTGGTTGGCTTGAAGGGAATTATCCTAGAGGTGGTTGGGCTCTAAGCCAGAGCCTTAGGAGCTACATTTCCCTTATTTCCTTTCTTACCACTTGAATTCACTATCCACCTTCAATAGAGGCTAAATCCATTTTGGTTTGAGAAGACTGGGTAGAGCGAAAGGGGTATTGGAAGAGATGACCATGGATAAGAAGGGGCATTCCCTAATCCCGTGGTGTAGGATTTGGTAGTGGAAGTGGGTATTTATAAGGTTGATATACCTAATAAAATGATTATTGAATTTCGATTCAACCTTAATGATAATTTTTTCTCTCAAGCCTTGGAATAGGATAGACCTTATACAAACATGTTTTTGATGGAAAGGGTTAAAAAACATTAGGGCTTGTGGAAAATGAACTACTCTATGGATCCAATATGTGCTAGGGAAATACTAGTATTGCAATGGGAGACCTAAAAATTCAACCTAGATGAGACAATGCAGTTGAGACGACTTGTTAGCCAAAAGGTTATCATACCACTTTGAGCATACAAGGGTATTGCAAGACATCCAGGGACCATACACAACCACCTCCACAACATGAATTTCCCCTTTGAAAGTGAACTAGAAAAACCTTATTTTTTAGGCTCGAACTGGCCATGCATATCCATCGATATGGATGCCAAACCTCTTTAACCAAGGGCCTAATAACGAATTTAAGGGGGAATCTACCTATGAAATATCCTAATAGGGTTTGATGCCTCAGACTATCACAAAAAACAACATATTGATTAACATGAATTTCAACCAAAATTTCATCGACAAGAATCTTAGTACATCGTGGTAGACTTTTGGAACAAATTTGAGAGGAATATTCAATGGCACGATTGGTGACATTGGTACAAGTCTCAACAAAAAATCCTTACAGTTTTTCTAGAATGATATTAGGTGGTAAGGTGACCATTTGACCCTTGAAATCCTTATGATAATCGAACTAGAGCCCACATGTCAAATCACAACAGCAAAAGTTATCAAATCTAGTGCTAACATCAATCAAATGGTTAACAAAGATGGCAAAGACACTCAATCTTGCAAAATCATGTAAGCATACTCACCTAAAGTAAATAATATCAAAGCCCAAAACAACTCTCCTATACATTGCCCAATAGTCAAAGCAAAGAATGTCAATGTTAACATTCTTTAAATTTTCATTTGGTTGAAAACCAATTTTACAATAATGAAATTCATATTTACATTAAATTGGACTATTCTAATCATATCATACTCTAATTAAGTGATTATTCAAATTGATATTATATACTTAATAAATTATAATAAGTATATTTGTGATTCTTTAAGAATAGATTTCATCATTTAAATTTAAATTGATATTTTTCCTAAATGATCTTTTCCAATATTTTCTCTTTGTCTTTTATTTACTTTACAAATCTTTTGTTTTTCCTTTCACTTATTTAATTGTGCATCTACCTAATATAACTCTTTTAATATAATAAATAAATAAAATTGTATTATTACATTTAGGTACTTACATTTAGTTAGCAGACCGACCTTTGACTAGAAGACTAAGAGACAAGGACTCGGTATTTAGAGTTTAGGATCATTTATCTATATTATGGAATTCTATACTTTTTCAACATAGCATATGTTTAGTTTTATACTTTTTCAACATAGCATCATGTTTAGTTTGGTAATTTGCATTTTTTTTTCCATAATTTGACTTCAATAGATTTTATACTCAAACATGCTTAATATCTTAGTTGGCTTACTAGCTTAATATTGTTTTAATTGGTTTATTAAATAAGTCTAGTTGGTTTATTAGCTTAATATTGTTTTAATTAGTTTATAGTTTATTAGATAAGTCTATGTGTATTTATAGCATTTAATATTAAGTTACCAAATCATTTTTTTTTTTAGAGAAATTGTTTTATAAATTACTTTTCATGATTTATTTCATTGCATAAAAAAAAATGAAATACAATATAAGGAAACCAAATATAATTCAATATCATTAAAAATAACCATTCAATATAATTCAATTCTAATATATAGCATGACAATTATAAATCAAAATATTTAGAAAAAAAACTATAATATAATAAAATATGTAATTCAAAATATATATAATATAAGGAAACAAAATATAATTCAATATCATTAAAAATAACCATTCAATATAATTCAATTCTAACATATAGCATGACAATTATAAATCAAAATATTTAGAAAAAAAACTATAATATGAATAAAATATGTAATTCAAAATACATATAATATAAGGAAACCAAATATAATTCAATATCATTAAAAATAACCATTCAATATAATTCAATTCTAATATATAGCATAATATAAAAATAACCATTCAATATAATTCAATTCTAACATATAGCATGACAATTATAAATCAAAATATTTAGAAAAAAAACTATAATATGAATAAAATATGTAATTCAAAATACATATAATATAAGGAAACCAAATATAATTCAATATCATTAAAAATAACCATTCAATATAATTCAATTCTAATATATAGCATAATATAAAAATAACCATTCAATATAATTCAATTCTAACATATAGCATGACAATTATAAATCAAAATATTTAGAAAAAAAACTATAATATGAATAAAATATGTAATTCAAAATACATATAATATAAGGAAACCAAATATAATTCAATATCATTAAAAATAACCATTCAATATAATTCAATTCTAATATATAGCATAATATATAGCATGACAATTATAAATCAAAATATTTAGAAAAAAAAACTATAATATGAATAAAATATGTAATTCAAAATACATATAATATAAGGAAACCAAATATAATTCAATATCATTAAAAATAATCATTCAATATAATTCAATTCTAATATATAGCATGACAATTATAAATCAAAATATTTAGAAAAAAAACTATAATATGAATAAAATATGTAATTCAAAATACATATAATATAAGGAAACCAAATATAATTCAATATCATTAAAAATAACCATTCAATATAATTCAATT
>ML814896.1:19579-33100 GCA_009831015.1 Picea engelmannii | reverse complement strand
TATTCTGGAATTAATTTGTTGAATGCCTCCTCTGATTTACTACAAGATGGTCCCTTTGATGTTTTTTCCAAAAATGTTTCTCCTATTCCATTTTATAGTCCTTCAACTGGACAATCAAACTTTATTTCTGTCTTGGCTAGGTCGTCGACCCTAAGTCGATTGGTCAGTCAATTTTCATTTTAACCAGTCTACCATATCCTTCAACTAAAACTATTATGATTTTTTATCGACCGTTTGCAGTGGACATCATCTCACCCCTTTCTTTTCTACCCATATTGGCTGCTAAGAAAATTGAATTTGATGGTCTCGATGTTGGTGATATTTCTTCAGGGAAACAAACTCATAGTTAGAAGTAGCATGCCATCATTGCTTTGATGAATCATTTGCTTGAAACTTGTGATCATGTTACATACTCATATGCACAAGGACAACTTGAATGGGAATAGGCTATTAAAATTAAGATGGATTCTCTTCTAAAGAATTAGACTTGGTATTTAGTTACCTGACCTCAAGGGAAGAACATTTTGAAGTGTTGATGGTTCTACAAGACCAAATTTACCTATGAAGGTGTTGTTGAGCATTATAAAGCTCTCTTGGTTTTGAAGGGTTTTTCTCAAAAATAAGGAATCGAATGCATTAAGACCTTTTCCCCTGTTACAAAGAAAAACTATGTTTAACTGATTATTTCCCTTTTTGCTCATTTTGGATGGCAGATCCACCAGATGGATATGAAGTGTTCCTTTCTTCATGGCACCCTATCTGAAGAAAATTTCATGGAATAGACTCTTGGTTTTGTGAGAAACTCTAACCATGTTTGTCAACCCCAAAATTCACTTTATGGTTTGAAGCAAGATCCCAGAGCTCGGTATGCTAATATTGGTAGTTTATTTCTTCATCTTAGTTTCAAACGTAGTGGATCTTATCACAATTTATATGTACTCCATACTCATGATCATACTTCGATTATTGTTGTATATGTTGATGACATTTTCATAACTAGAAATAACATTGATCTCATTCTTATATTGACAAAACAACTTGTTGACTCCTTTGATACGATAGATCTTGGTATTATGCATTATTTTCTGGGTCTTAAAGTATTTCCATTGTCCGATGGTTTATTCATTTTTAAATCTAAATATGTAATGGATATCTTGACATTAAGATGGTTGATTGTAAGCCATGTGTTACTCCTTTTCAATATGGAGTTAATCTAATTAAAACTTGTTAGTCTGCCAAAGTCGATGCTACACTCTATTGACAATTGGTAAAAATTCTTATTTATCTCACTCATTATCAACCTAACATTTATTTTTTTGTTAATGTGGTTTCTCAGTTTATGCAAGACCCCATAGAAAGCCACTGGAAAGTTGTCAAAAGGATTGTTCACTATCTCAAGGGTACCACTCATCTTGGTATCAAATATTGTCGAAATTTAGATTCGTTGGTCATCTTCACCGAATTCGACTGAGCATGAGACAATGGTAATTGGAAGTCCACTTCTGGCTATGTGTTTCACTTTAGCATTGAACCTTTGGTTTGGCCATGAAATAAATAAAAGGTAGTCTATCCTTCGATTACAGAAGCATAATATCGTGGCATCATTCATGTAGGAACAGAGGAAATATGGATTCACCAACTCTTGGGAGAACTTGGGTTTCCTGTATAGAACTCAACTACAGTCTATTGTGAAAATTAGAGTGTGATGCAATTTTCTAACAACCATGTTGCACATAGTAAAATGAACCGTGTCGAGCTCCATACTCATTATTTGCGACAGTTAGTTCAAGGGAAATTTGTCACTATTGCATATCGTCGAACATATGATCATATTGTTGATATATTTACCAAACCTTTGTCTAAAGCTATTTTTATCAATCTTTGTATGATGCTTGGGATTCAAGAACCAACAATTATGGGGGGGTGTCATGCTAACTTAATTTCACCTCTTGAATCTCCAGAGACATGTGCAGATGGGGGGGTGTTGGAACCTCAAGTTATGATAGTTCATCACACTTCTCCTAGAATTAGTCAGTTGGGCGGTCGCCCAACATCTGGAAATAGTCATTCAAGTGATCAATTAGATATCCACATTAGTCGGTTGAGTAGTCGACAAGTCTTTCGGCCAGATAGTCGAATAGCAGTTGAAGATAGTTAGTTGGTGGATCGACTAGATAAGAAATAGACTATGAGTTGGATGCATGGATGGTCAGGTAGAGAAACCTTGACAATCCAACTAGATAGTGTGGATTTGGCGAAGTGAGTTCTAACCACCGATGGTTGTATGTGGACAAGATATTATGGATTCCAATAAATTTGGTCAGATATTGAGGTTATAAATAGAGGACCCAATGGGTCATGATCATATGAGACATATGCCCATGATGAACATGGTGTACATGTTCAATATGCATTGTGTTTTTCTTATCACAATGCATTGTGCTTAAGTGTTGTAATAATGTCTTTAGACACCACATATTTTCTTATAAGGTTATTCATCTTTGATTATCTGTTGATATGTTTATTTGTTTTGTATCAAGTTACATCCAACCCCCAACATTTCATTTGTTTGCATGGTCAAGTGGTTACTAGATGACGTTGTGAGTGATTTGATATGTTGGTTTCTGACAGTTAGTGAGCATAGGTTGGTTGTTTGATTAATATTGGATGTTAGCATTATTTTTTTCAATAAAATGTTTCTTTAATATTTTATTAATAAATAATAGATAAAGACATTTAATAAAACAAAATGGTGGCCATGAAAGCAATGATCACTAAGCAATGATCAACAAAGAAACTCGAGGCTATTTTAGCCACCGAAATCGCAGGAGCGGGGGAGGAGTCAGCATGTCCTTTCACATGTTTAAATCATCGGGTTTGAAGTTCTATAATTGTAATTAGCCACCGAAAAGACAGAAGAATGAACCGTTCATGACCGGGAGCTGATCTCTGCATGATATAGTGAATCTTTTCAGATCATTGTTTCATCAAACTACATGGTTATGTACCTCTCAATCATCAACCATGATTGTTTCAAATCACAATATGCTCTTTCGCATCCCTTGTAATCAGCGCCAAGATATGATGCTCACCTCATTTTTCTCGTCCTTGTCTCAGCCGAGCCGAATCTCCCTAAGTTTACACTGTGTAAATTTCCACCAAAATCCGATTTTTCGATCGCAGGTGTAAAGGAGCATAGCAAAATATGAAGAAAGGAGGATCAACTCTAAGGAAATAGCTCAACAACATCAGTTACTTGGAATTTCACCCGGAGGTATGCCAATTGTTCAGGGACACAGGTTGTTATAATTTTTGTAAAAAATTACAGAGTTTTCACCAGCAGGTAGCAAAAGCCTTTGCTTTGAATTTCGATGGAAGGAAAGAAGTCATCGGTCAAGATGAATTCGAGGTGGACAAAGCCTTCATAGCCAAGGCAATAGAACTTCCCAGGACTGGAGAAAAATGGTTTAAAACCACTGTCACAAAAAATGTTGAATTCAGGTCTTACTTGAAACCAGAATGCAAGGATTTGATATGGAAGAAAGACATTCTTGTGTCTTTCCTTGAAGAGAAATGGAAACAATTACTAAAATCCATTATGGTCTATATAACTTGCAAAAGCAGATATAACAGGTTGATGATTTACCATTTCAAACTCATGAATCATTTTACTGGTAGAAACCCACTCAATCTACCCTATTTTCTCCACAGAAGCTTATCTAAGATGGCTCATTAGGTCAAGTCCAAGCCCAATAAAGTTGCAGGTAGACTATCCCACCATGGTCTAATTAAACTTTTGGTTTGTGAGTTGTTGCAGAGAAGAGGAAAAGAGTGGAATTACTTCTTGTTCTGGAATGATTTTCAGAATGATGTACATCCAGAGAGTAAAAAGAGTCCTCATTCCAAGAAGTCTTCTACTCCCAGAAGTGGAAAGAGGAGGAGGAAAGATATCTCTCCAGTTCCAGTTAATCAACCCTCTCCTTCCTCTAAGCTTAATAAAACTAAGAATAAATTGAACTTCAGCAGTGAAACAGATAAGGCCAAAGAATCCCCAATGAACAAAAGCATTCTTAATCTTCCTTACATAGACTCAGAGGATGAAGATCACTAGATTGAAGCAAGGCATGAGGATTCAGTTACCACAGGGCGTGAAAATTCCATTTTTATAGATATATTCACAACAAGTTATGAAGACCTTCCATCACCTACACCTCAAGAAGAAACGGAACCACAAATTGCAGATGCCTCATCTAGCAAAAGAGTGAAGCAGAGTAAATCAAAGGAAATCAAGAAGCTTAAGAAGAATTTAGATGCATGTTAGGGTCCTAACCTGCACATAGGTAGAACAATATATTTAGATGTAATAAAGGTCAATATTAATAAGGCCTTTCAATAAAATAGAATAAGGCGGATGTAAGAAGACCTAATAGAAGCTTCTTCTTCTATAAGGATCTTCCTCTAGATGCTTCTTTTTAGTATAAATAGGAGTTGAGGGTATGAGAACCCTAGATTGGATATTATTGTAATAGATCTCTTCTCAACTCGAGGTTTCCCCCTCGAAGAGGCCCATGAACATTGCTTTCAGATTCAAAGTACTATTTTTGTTGTTATTCTTATATCATTTCAGTGTTATTGTAGTGAATGTTTGGGTTATATTGTTGTTATTCTGCGATTACTAGCATTTTATTTCAGTTCTGCATACATTTTATATCTGGTATATTACAAGTGGTATCAGAGCACTTTCCTCGGCAGAAAGTGTGGGTTAAATTTTTTTTCAGGGTAGAGACGTATTCCAGCATCTTTAAGCCACAGAGATCTGTCGTTACACACATAAACCCACGGTTGAGGGATTCATACACGCAGGAAATACAAGTGGTACTTAAGCACACATCTGTTGGCCACCATTGTAACCCCTGTTGGTACCCCTTCGAGTGGTAGCACATCAGACAACACCTGTGTACGGATTGACCTAGATTACCTGAAGCCCTCTTTAGATAAACCGATCGGCCGCGTAACTGCTATAGTGTCACCGAGAAAAGAACTCGGTAAGATACTCTCTAGTACCTAGGTAGTCGGGTAGTACAGCTAAGGGTGCGGTCTATCCTCCTTAGTTAGTGCCCTAAGATATTGGGTCGAGTACTATTGTTGGACCCCACATGTATATCAGAGAGCTATAGCATAGGGAAAACCCTTGTTTGTAGAACCCTTGAATACCTAACCCTTGGGGGATAGAAACATAAACAAATTAAAACAGACAAGATCTATTGTTGCGCAACTGTGTTCGGGTTGCCAAGTAAATACACATTTCTTTCTGGTTAAGCATTTGGGGATTTCCTCTCTACAGTATTCTTCAGACCGAAGTATAACTCTGTAAAAAAAAAAAAAAAAAACGAGTTTGGAAATTGTTTCACCATTATTTGAGACCTATTCCATTGGATTCATCTCTTCGCCCTTATCACATTTATCCATATCATTTTTTCATCCAAATTTTTTTACCCCGCATGCCCCTTTTCAGTTTCCTCATCCTCATGGCCCATACTCATAGCCAAGACTTGGAAGCTTGCTTCAACACCTTGCAATCTGGTCTCATTGAGACCCATCAAGAAGTGAAACAACTTAGTGCCAATGTTTTCGCCATCAATACAACCATGCAATCCTTAATGGGGGAAATCAAACAATACCTCACCACCCAGCTTGAATCAGTCTTTTTGGCACTCTGCACCAAATTTCATATCCCTACAGATAAAATTTCCTCTTCCTCACCTCCACATACTGAAGGTGACCATTCCTCTCATTCCCATACCTTGCAGAACCATCACTTTCAACGTGACCTACGCCTCCTGCGGGTGGATGTGACCAAATTTGATGGCTCGGACCCCACTGGTTGGGTAACCCAAATGGAACATTACTTCTCTTTATATGGCATTACAGATGACTTGGCCAAACTTCGATATGGTGTTCTCCATCTAGATCAAGAACGTTGGCAATGGTGGCAATGGAGAAAAACTTCTCATCAAGGGTATATTGCTTGGACACACTTTGTGGTAGAGCTTTATGAACGCTTTGAAACTGGCACCAACCATTTGGGCCATTTGACAAATCTGAAACAATTAGGAACCATGGAAGACTTTATAGCTACCTTTGAGCGCATGGCTTTTAGAATAGAGGGCATGTTTGATTCCTTTTTTTGAGAGTGTTTTATCAGCGGCCTCAAGGATAAAATTCGGGCCCATGTCCTCATGGCTCAGCCTGAAAGTTGGGTGGAGGCTACCAAAAGAACTAAAGAAGCACAACAGGTTGTATCTGCTCAGAACCACAAACCCTCTTTTATCCCTTGCCCTAAACCGGTAAATCCCACTACTCCCTCTGCTCCACTAAAGATCCAAAAATTGACCAGGGCTGAAATGGTTGAACGCCAACTCAAAGGTCTTTGTTATAACTGTGATGACAAATATTTCCCGGGCCACAAGTGTAAAGAACAAAAGATTTTTATGGCCATCTCTGAGGAGATTTTGGAAGAAGATGAAGAAACTCCATCTGTGTCTAAGTCACCTAAATCCACTGACATAACCCCTCCCTCAGACCCTCCCGAAGTAGAACCAGTCATTTCCCTCAATGCTCTCACTGGCTTATCCGCTCCCCAAACCCTCAAGTTAATCGGTTACATCAAGCATCAGAAGGTCATCATTCTGGTTGATAGTGGCAGCACCCATAATTTTATTCATCACCTCATTGCCCAAGAAACTCATTGCTACATCCATGCCGTCAATAATTTCCAAATCATGATTTCCAATGGTGGTTCCATGAAATGTGGAGGGCGTTGTGAAAATATGCATCTCCAAATTGTTGACTACCACCTGAAATCCCATATTTTTTCTATCGACATGGGAGGTTGTGACGTTGTGTTGGGTGCAGACTGGTTAAGGACTTTGGGTCCCATTCTCATGGATTTTAAAGACTTAAACATGCAATTCGACCAAGAGGGACATATATATAAGTTCCAAGGCATCACCGTCGGTTCACTTGAGATCATCAGTTCCCATCACATTAGTGTTATCGCCCAACTCCATGCCATACAAGAAACAGAGACACCCTTGGTACCGCAAGACCTCCAAGCCATCCTTTCTAAACATCAATTGGTCTTTTCCACTCCCCAAGGCCTCCCTCCTTCCTATGGTGTTCATGATTATTCCATTCCCCTTGTACCTGGAATCCTTCCTCCCAATATCCGTCTGTATCGTCACCCCTTTTCCCAAAAAAATGAAATTGAGAAAATGGTCCAAGAAATCCTTAATGCAAGCGTTATCCGCCCTAGTATGAGTCCCTACTCGTCTCCTGTGGTCATGATCCTGAAGAAAGAAGGTCTTGGCGAATGTGTCCTGACTTCCGTTCCCTCAACAAACTTACCATCAAAGACAAATTCCCCATTCCTGTCATTGATGAACTCCTGGATGAATTGAGTGGTGCCCAATTCTTCACTAAAATGGATCTTCATTCGGGCTACCACCAGATATGTATGAAAGAGGCAGACATTCCCAAGACTGTCTTTAGAACTCATGAGAGCCACTATGAGTTTTTGGTCATGCCCTTTGGCTTGTGTAATTCCCCCTCCACCTTCCAAAGTCTCATGAATCATTTCTTCTGTCCTTTTCTCCACCATTTTGTCTTAGTTTTCTTTGATGATATCCTCATCTATAGAAAAACCTCGATAGACCATCTTTCTCATGTGGATCGAGTTCTCCAGCTACTCTCTCAGCACCAACTTTTCTTGAAGCAGTCTAAATGTTCTTTTGGTGCCTCAGAGGTAGAATACTTGGGTCATCTGGTTGGCAAAGATGGCATCAGGATGGATCCTAAAAATATTGAAGCTATGCAAGACTGGCCTCACCCAAAGAAAATTAAGAGCTTGCTTGGATTTCTAGGCTTAATAGGGTATTATCGCAAGTTTGTTAAGAATTATGGTAAGATTGTAGCACCTCTCACTGCTCTCCTAAAAAAGAACTCTTTCACTTGGACTCCAGTCGTTGCTCAATCTTTTCATACCTTGAAGATGGCCATGTGCACCACTCCAGTCCTCGCCCTTCCCGATTTCACAAAGACCTTTGTGTTGGAATTTGATGCCTCGGGGAAAGGAATTGGTGTTATCCTTATGCAAGAGGGTCGACCTTTGGCCTTTATCAGCAAGCAATTAACTGAAATAAATCTGGGCAAATCCATCTATGAAAATGAAATGTTGACTATTCTCCATGCTGTGGATCTGTGGCTTCCTTATATATTGGGGCAACGTTTCCAAATTAAGATAAACCATCAAAGCCTCAAGTATTTTATGGAACAAAGCATTTCCTCCCCAGAACAACAAAAATGGGTGACTAAACTCTTTGGATATTATTATGAGATCATTTATAAGAAAGGCAAAGACAATGTGGTTGTGGATGCACTTTCCCGAAAATATGAATACGAGGGATCCCTTTTTTCTCTTTCATTCATTGTACCAGATTGGCTCCAAGCCATTCGCCGAGAATGGCTACAAGATCCCAAAAGTTCGTAGTTGATCCACCAATTGCAATCCCAGGCTCCAGCTTCCCCAGGGAACTCTTGGCTCCATGAGGAACTTTGATACAAAGGTCATTTCTATTTAAGTAAACAATCAAAGCTTAAATCCACGGTACTTTCTGAGCTTCGTGCTACACCCACAGCAGGGCACTCCGGGTTCACCAAAACCTATGACAGGGTCAAATGTTCCTTTTTCTGGGATGGTATGAAATAGGACATTCGTAATTTTGTAGCTGAATGTGATGCGTGTCAACGCAACAAGGGAGAAACAGTCAAATCATCGGGCACAATACAAATGCTCATGATTCCACCTGCTATTTGGAAGGATATCTCTATGGATTTTATTACCGGCTTACCCAAATCAGAAAATAAATCTGTCATCATGGTAGTTGTTGATCACCTTTCCAAGTATGCTCATTTCTGCGCCCTTCAACACCCGTTTACAGCATCCACGGTGGCTCAAATATTCATGGATCAGGTCTTCAAGCTTCATGGCATGCCGCACTCGATTGTTTATGATGACGACCCAAATTTCACAAGCAATTTTTGGCAAGAACTGTTCAAGCTACAAGGCACTGAATTGCATCTCACAACATCTTATCATCCCCAAACTGATGGCCAAATGGAAGTTGTCAACAAGTGTTTGGAAACATATTTAAGGTGTTTTGCCTCAGAAATTAAAAATCAGCGGGCTCAATGGTTACCCCTAGTTGAATGGTGGTACAACACTTCATACCAGATATCTACACGCATGACTCCTTTTGAAGCGGTATATGGATAGAAGCCACCTTCAAGTTTCTCATACTTACTGGGTGCCTCGAAGGTCCAGGCAGTTGACCTAACACTTACATCTCGAGAGGCTATTCTCTATGCCCTCAAAGAGAATTTGGTCATGGCACAGAATCACATGAAGCAACAAGCAGATCAAGTTCGCTTTGAACGTCAATTTGCAGAAGGGGATCAGGTGTTTCTTCGACTGCAAACTTACAAGAAAACTTCCCTCAAGGACGAGCATTGTCAAAAGCTGGCGCCCAAAGTTTATGGTCCTTATACCGTACTCAAGTGTATGGGACAAGTCACCTATCAGTTAGCTTTGCCCAACAATTCGAAGCTACATCCCGTTTTTCATGTTTCATGCTTAAAGAAGGTGATTGGAGCTAAGTGCCAAATTCAAACCAACCTTCCAGAGTTAGTTGAAGAAGGATCCATTTGGCTACAAACAGAAGCAGTTTTGGACTAGCGTGAGCGTCTCCTACGTCAGAGAACCATCAAGGAAGTTCTAGTACATTGGAAAGATACAACTCCAGCAAATGCCACTTGGGAACCAGCTACCATTCTGCAACAATTTCCTCATCTCAAGCCTTGAGGACAAGGTTGTTTTAAGGGGGCAGACATGTTAGGGTCCTAACCCGCACATAGGTAGAACAATATATTCAGATGTAATAAAGGTCAATATTAATAAGGCCTTTCAATAAAATAGAATAAGGCAGATGTAAGAAGACCTAATAGAAGCTTTCGCTTCTAGAAGGATCTTCTTCTAGATGCTTCTTTTTAGTATAAATAAGAGTCGAGGGTATGAGAACCCTAGCTTGGATATTATTGTAATAGAGCTCTTCTCAACTGGAGGTTGCCCCCTTGAAGAGGCCCATGAATTTTCAGGTTTATATTTCTATTGTGGTGAATGTTCGAGTTATATTGCTATTATTCTGCCATTACTAGCATTTTATTTCAGTTCTGCATACATTTTATATCTGGTATATTACACCTCATCTAGAAAAAGAGTGAAGCAGAGTAAATCAAAGTAAATCAAGAAGCTTAAGAAGAAGTTAGCTTAAAAAGAAGTGCTAGAAAGGGTAATTAAAACCAAATATGAAACTCTGTCGAAAAACTTTGCAGAAAGAAACTTATCCTTGGAAATATTAGCTCATGAAAGCATAAAGGAAAAGAAAAAGAAGGACAAGATTGTAAAAGATTACAACATCTTATGGAGAGTAGCTCAGGGCTTGAAGAAAAAGGTCAAGGCTTTGAGGAAGCAAGCTATGTCTTCAAAACACCAGGCTCACACACATGCTACTCTTGAAACCCTAGCAAAGGTGGCAGTTCAGTGCAATGAACCAGAGGCATCCAGTAATCCTACAGTCTTTGAGCAAGATGCAGAAGCCTTAAAAGATCATCCCTAAGGCATTTTTGAGCTAAGACAAAAGGTATTTTTGAAATTTTGATAATTTCACTGAAACAAACCTTTCGGTGGCTTAGGCAAACATTTCGATTGTTCAATAGCCACCGAAAACAAAGCTTTTGGTAGCTAATTGGTCTAAATTCTATCTCTTCTAGCTACCAAAAGCACTGATAAGGCAAAAAGTTAATATTTTTGCACAGATCCAAGTTTTCCTTGTCTAAAAGCCTCAGGAATGCTTCCAATCGATGGACAATAATTAATGACATCCTTATCAAGAGTTTGTTTTGATTTTGGAGATTCTCTACAAGATAGAAAGGTCAAAATTGGTTAGCTATTTTCGGGGATATAAGTTGTTTGACTGTCAGCAGGTGTCATTTTCGACTCTTCTCATATCATATACAATCCAGCAGCCTCAGAAGTCTCACTACACTTGTCAAATAATCCGAAGGACATAAAGATCATTCAAGGATATGAATTGACCTAGTTTATAGGATCTTTGCCTATTTTCTTGGGCCAGTTATTGATTCTCTATTTTAGGCAAAATTCGATCCAGTATTCTAGGATTTTGAAACTGTTTGTAAAGGCTATAAATCCTAGCACATTTGATGAACAAAGGGTTGGATTTTGAGTTCTGTAATCCACTGTTATTGTGATAAAGACACTTTCTTTAATAAATTAATCCTATAAGCTTCTTTCATTGTTATTATCAGACTCTCTTTATCTTTTTCTATGCCTATGAGTTGAAGTCATGTATTTGTCTATGTTTAAAGGTCCCATGGTAACTATCATCTTACCTTTGATTGTTAAGAAAGAATCATAAGCATCCTTTGCTAGTTTGTTGACCCATCATATATATTGTTATGTATGTTCTGGTTAATTGATTAGTTTTCTTATCCATTTGATCTACAAACTTATCTGATAATACCTCTTGAAGGCCTTGTACTGCATGAATATAGCTAGACTGTCTTGAAGATACAATCCAGTGATTTAGATATTCATCTTGATCCAAACCCACACCCATTATTGAGAAAATAATTACAAAAAGGTTAAGTTACCAGGCATCTCTGAGATACAACCTAGGAGAGTTTCTTGGAGAGATAACAAATTGGCGTCGTTGTCGGGGAGAGGAGATTGAAGCTCAACTTCCTTGGGAGACGACAAGATCCAACTTTGATGATAGACAAAGTCTGGACACATTTTCGGTTGTAATCATCTATCTGGCGACTCCATTGGAATCAAGTGGCTCCGAGAAGGGCTCATACCAGAGAAAACCAAGAAAGACCACTGGCAACACCAGTTCCAGACCCTGAGAAGATCATCAGAAGTGGAAAAGAATTGCAAAGACAAACTTCCAGATCTGCAAGAGCATCTAAACTGGGTATTTCAAGAAACACTTCTTCATTTGTATCTAGAGAACCTCTTGTCAAATCCACTTCTACTGAAACTTCTAGTTCTCAGAAAATTGTAATTGTGTCAGAAATCTTGAAGGGTGATGAGCCTTCAATTTCTTCTGATGTTATAGATTCTATTTCTAAGCATGTTACTATATCCAACTTAGGAGAAGAAGTTGTAGAATCTATCCAAGAAGAAGACACTTCCTCTTCCTTGAATTCTTCGCAAACTGAGCCTGTAGAAATTTTTTTCCATACTCATACGAGTCTGCCTGTTCTTGAAGATATTATACAAGATCTTTCCTCTAAGTGTGAAGAAAACTTGACCTTGCTGCTCGGTCAGTTTTACAGAGCTTCTTATTTCCCACCTTATTTAAGAAACACATTTCAGGATATTCATCCTACCAGTGCTTCCACTTCATTCCTCAGCGAAGTAAGACCACCTTTGGCCATAGTCCCACCTATCCCATCTCAGTCGTCATCTACATAAAATTCTTCCTCTGCATCAACCCCCAAGATTGTCATGGCTGCCCCTTAGACAAAAATGGAAGAGATCTTAGACAATAGGTATGATCCTCTTGTTTTTCCCAATCCCTTATCAACCATGCCAACAGGAGATTATCAGAAATATATGCCAAATTTTACTGGATCTGGGGATTATACTGTTGAAGAACATATAGAGGCTTTCTATGCTTATGCTGAGAATATTAACATTTCAGAGGAAGATGTTTGGACCAGAATTTTTGTGCAGAGCTTGGATGGTCAAGCCAGGAAGTGGTTCAAGGAACTACCAACAAATTTAGTGGCAGGCATTGAGCAGTTAGATGAAGTGTTTTTGAAACATTGGGGAGAAACAAGAGACCTCTTGTATTATATCACAGAATTTGGAAATCTAAGAAGAGAAAATGGGGAGTCTGTCTCAAAATTCACCAAAAGATTCAATAAGATGTTTGGCAAGATCCCTGCAAGGATCAAGCCAACTGATGCATCAACAAATATTACTTACTCTTTTGCCTTTGATCCATAATTTGCATAATCCTTAGAGAAAGAAGGTCAGCCACACGCTCTTTAATGAAAGATGTTGCTCTTGAGGTTGAATCTAACATTATGGAATCTCAAACCTAAAGGAAAATTTGAGAGAAAGAAGTCGTCTATTGATCCTCCTTCTTCTTCAAATACCAAAATGGAAAAGATGGTCAAGATGTTGGACAGCTTGACCTCAGAGATGTCAAAACTGAAAATTCAGAGTCAACAGCCAACAAGAAGTAAAGAGCCTAATGCTTATGCTCCCAGGAATCCCAATGCATTCCCTTACAGAAGGAACAACCAATAGGTCCAGATACTTCAGAGAGACAAGAATGCAGCTGAAGACCATAGGATCAGGGCCCCCTTCCAAAA
>ML814896.1:0-13966 GCA_009831015.1 Picea engelmannii | reverse complement strand
TAATGTTATTTTAAAACCTACCTTTTTTTAATTTAAAACTTGAACATAGACATGATGCATGTTATCTCTAAAATATGAAAGGTTCTTTATACCTGTAGTCTATCACTTATGCAATCAGAAATGACTCTGGGACATGTAAATATGATACTAAATATTTGAAATGACTGAGTATTTGGTATTATGTTCTATAAACTACCTTTTATTTATATGCTTCAAAGAGCCTACAGCATAAGCATAAACATTGTATATGTTTTTTCATGTAAATTAATACATTACTAAAGATAATATAGGCTTTTCTCATGTATCTATCTATATATATATATATAATATGTTTTTTTTTAATTATATTATAGGTACATTATAGGGGGTTCTCTAAACCCTAGACTTACTTTGCTATACCACATAGACTTATTTTGCTAACCACACATAGAGAAACAAATCATTTTCTTTATAGATTTATGATTGGGGTGTTCTTGAAAAATTCCTGCCCCTGAGAAATAGGAGAAATGTCTTAGATTAATATATTTTTATAGACATTTTCTCTACCTAATTCCATATAGATAGATTACTCTCTTGGCATCATTGTGTCTTTTCTTGTATATAAATTATAGAATTTTGGCTTCCCTCATTTAGGTGGGAATTTCCCTTCTTATAGAGGGATATATACATGGATAAGATAAAGGAATAAAAACTACCTCTCCCTCCTATGTTGAGAGAGTGACTCCATTCCTCTCCCAAATAAAAATAAAGAAACTAAAGTTCATCTCCAAAAATAAAGAATCAAGGACTAAAGTTCCTCAATCTCCTTGTGGTGAGCTTGTTTCTCTCCTGAACAACTAAAGTTCATCGATCTCCTTATGCTGATCTTATTCATCTACCTATGGTTGAGAAACTAAAGTTCCTCATGTTTTGGAAAAATAAGTGACACGTTCCTTGCTCGAGGTGATCAAGTAATAATACCTTTCTTTTTACACTAGAAGGAAAGCTTCCATCCCTTAAGTTTTTTGTCAAAAAGAAAACAGTCGTTCCTTTCCCGAGGAAATCAATTCGACAAGAAATCCCTTTTCCTATTTATAGAATTAATAAATGAGTTGTTGTCCCTAGTGGTGGAATGTCTAAAGACCCTTGTTCCTTGATTTTTTAGAAAAATAATGCTTCCATCCCTTTCTTTTTCTTTGAAAAAGAAAGAACTCATCCCTTGACCGAGGAATTCGATTCCACATGAAATCCCTCTCCCTATTTATAGCATCAAGTAACAAGTTTCTATTCCTAGTGGTTGAGTGTCTAAATACCCTAGTTCCTTTCTTTTTTTGAGAAAAAGAAATATTCCATCCCTTTGTTTTTAACAAAAAAATAACATATGTAATCAATAGAGGAAGTCTCTTCTACCTCATAAGTTGATGCTAAAGTTGTCCTTTGAGGTGGAAATTCAGAAGTGAGTATTGAAAAAAAAAATTAGGGAGAGGACCTCAAACACCATAAGATACAATCATCCAAGCCAAAAAAGAATAGGAGGAACCCAATACATGACTAATAGAGAGAAGAGTAACTTGTAAAAGCACATATATAAGAGAGGAAGAGATGGAGAAGAAATACCCAAGTGTAATTAAAGAGTATATGAAAGAAAAGTAAAAAGCCTTGAATTATAAAGTGCATGGAAAAATGAATCTAAATTATATAAATATTATACATAAATAATGTGAGAAAGAGAGTCATATTTATACTTTATCCATTAGTAGGAGTAGAACCATCGGCCCTTAAGTCAAGGGAACGATTGCATGCTCTTTACATCGGATATGTTGCTCAATTTGCAAGTATTAAGGGAGATATTGTTGAACAGCCATAACACATAAGAGGCACATTCCTACTTATAAAACAAAACCTTATATAGATTTTGAATGCACATATATTTTAGAGATTAACTTTTATTTACTTTATTTTACTTAACTAACAAACATCAATCACACATTTGCATTAAAACTAAATAGTAAATGGAATAACTATTAAGTATTGAATTAATCTAGTCTTTCTTTTGATAATTCTTTTCACATTTACCCAATTTTAATTGTAGCTCCTTCACACGCGCCAAATAGTCCTCAATTTTATCAAAGGAATGAGGATCGAGAGAGATCAACTCTTTCTCCAATTGCATGACATGGATTTCATTGAATTTCTCAAACAAAGACTTCAGCTTCTTTTAGACTTGATGAGGGCAGTAGATTTCACTGGTATGGAACCAAATCTCCCACGAGATATAGGTCGTGATGACCCCTACAACCTCATCCTTCTTACCATCAAAAATGAACTTCATATGATTATCTGCAGATCTATTTTGTTATCCGTATTAGGTTACACCCAATCCCCAACATGGTATCAGAGTGAATGGTTTAGACCTCACCTGTTGTCTACAAATATCGTTGATTCATATCCATTTTGTGATTGACTTTGGACCAGTGATTTGTTGACAGTAACTCTTGGAAACAAATTGGATTTTGTTGAGATATTGAAGATGGCCTTGAAGATTGATCATGTTGTTTTTAATGGATCAAATTATTCTATATGGGCTCCAAACATTGAAACCCTACTAAAGAGTAAAGGATTGTGGTAATATATAAAGACTGCAATTTCATCCAACAGATAATAAGATGAAGTGTGTTGTTGATGGTAAAAAGGATGAGGATGTAGGGGTAATCACAACCTATATCTTGTGGGAGATTTGGTTCCACACCAGTGGAATCGACTGCCCTCATCAAGTCTGGATGAAGTTGAAGTATATGTTCGAAAAAGTCGATGAAATCCATGTCATGCAATTGGAGAAAGAGTTGATCTCTCTCGATCCTCATTCCTTCGACAAAATTGATGACTATTTGGCACATGTGAAGGAGTTGCAATTTAAATTGGGAGAATGTGGGCAGAATTGTCGGAAGAAAGACAAAAAACTCATCGAGTTGGTTCTAATGAATCTGAGAACACCATTCGACGTGTTTGTTTTGACTTTCCACACCAATTGGCAGGCACACAAGGAAGATAGTAAGGATTGTACCCTTGGCACTTTCTATAACTTACTAATTACTGATCAACACAAATTGTTAGATGAAGGAAATCTTGGTGGTAAAAATCAAGCTCACTTGCTCAAGGGAAAGGGCAAGGTGAATCATAAGGAATGAGGATGGTTTGATACCCTTATACAAAGACCAGAATGCATCAACCATAAAACTAAAGGAAGGACTGAAGAACCGACATCCACTCGGAAGAATCGAAGGAACAAGACATGTCAATATTGTGGAAAGATTGGACATGTGGAGAAAAATTTCCACAATAAGAAAGATGACTTAGAGGAGAAGGTCAAGAGACTTGAAGGAGATGTGTCATCTATTCGTCGACTTGTTGTAGTCGAATATGGTTGCACTTGCCATATGGCCAAGGATGCTTCCTTGTTCATGTCCTTAGATAAAGATGTGGAGAGAGATATCTATGTTGTTGATGACTTTTCTCTCGACATTGTTGGTCATGGTGATGTTCCCTATCAACATGGATGTATTTTCAATGTTTATCATGTACCAAATCTCAATGCAAATTTGTTGTCAGCTTCTCAATTGACGCGAACAGGTACGATTGTGTAGTTATATACTGATCATTTATTTGTCAAATATCTAAAGAAAGGTCATTTGATTGTCACCAAAGGGTTTCTCAACCCAACAGACCATTTGTATAGGTTTTTTCACTCGAGTTGGCTTGACCCTGAACCGACCGCTCTTATTGCTCAAATTAATGAACAAACTCAATTATGGAATGAATGACTCAGACACTTAAATTTTTTAAGTATGCAGTTGATGAAAACACGGGATATGGTTGTTGGTCTACCTAAATTTTTTCCCACTGATGGAGTTTGTAGAGGATGTGCACTGGGAAAGAATAATCAGACACCCTTCGACTCTGGCAAAGCATGACGAGCACATAAATTTTTGGAGTTGGTTCACAGTGATCTTTGTTGCATAAATCTTCCTTCTTTAGCAGGTGCAAGGTATATTTTTATCTTTATTAATGATATCTCTTGTTTCACTTGGGTTTATTTCCTAAAAAACAAGAATCTTGTCTTTGAAAAGTTCAAAGAATTCAGCGCCTTTGGTAAGAATAAATGTGGTCGACCTGTTAAGTGCCTAAGATTAGACAATGGCGGTGAGTATGTGAATCGACCTTTTGAAGAATACTTAGCTCGATCTAGTATTGAATGGAAGTGGTTGGTTCCTCATACCCCTCAATAGAATGGCATTGCAAAATGCCAGAATCAAACATTAGTTGAAATGGCTAGATGTCTTTTGCGAGCCAGAGACTTGCATCCTCGCTTCTGGGATGAAGTAATCTATTGTGAAAAGTATCTGTTGAAACACATATTGACTCGAGATGTTCCTTCTATGACTCCATTCGAACACTAGTGTGGAAGAAATCTGGTATTCGACCACCTCCATGTGTTTGGATGTGTTGTCTGGGATCATATTTCTGATGATTGCAGAAAGAAATGGGATGCAAAGAGTCATGTTTGCATCATGATGGGATACTTTGAAGATTTTAAATCTTGTTGTAATCTAAGGGAAAGTAGACAGTGTTACCAGTAGAACCTTACATAGACATCATAGAGATACATGCATACACATAAACATATAGAGACAAACGTACATAAATAATGAGAGCCCAAAGAAGAGTCATTTTATTATATGATAGAAAATACAACACAATTACATATATCCTCTCCCATGAAGTTATATGAGCCTTCATGTGTTTATATATTTATACCTCTAATAGGTAGTTGTGACTGCTTAACTACCTGGGTCGATTGGTTAGCAGAGACTCTGACTGAATTCTACTTCTAACTACGTCAGTCGACCGACAAGTTCTAAGTCGATCGTCAGGTCTAGTCGATAGGGTCGACTAGCCCCTACAACAGAACCTGTTAAACGAAATATCTTTATCAGACAGAATGTATGGTTTGATGAGAATTATTCTGGAATTAATTTGTTGAATGCCTCCTCTGATTTACTACAAGATGGCCCCTTTGATGTTTTTTCCAAAAATGTTTCTCCTGTTCCATTTTATAGTCCTTCGACTAGACAATCAAAATTTATTTCTGTCTTGGCTAGGTCGTCGACCCTAAGTCAATTGGTCAGTCAATTTTCATTTTGACCAGTCTGCCATATCCTTCAACTAAAATTGTTCTGATTTATGATCAACCCTCTGTAGTGGACATAATCTCACCCCTTTCTTTTCTACCCATATTGGCTGCTAAGAAAATTGAATTCGATGGTCTCAATGTCGGTGATATTTCTTCAGGGAAACAAACTCATAGTTAGAAGTAGCATGTCATCGTTGCTTTGATGAATCATTTGCTTGAAACTTGTGATCATGTTACATACTCATATGCACAAGGACAACTTGAATGGCAATAGGCTATGAAAACTAATATGGATTCTCTTCTAAAGAATTAGACTTGGTATTTAGTTACCTGACCTCAAGGGAAGAACATTTTGAAGTGTTGATGGTTCTACAAGACCAAATTTATCTATGAAGGTGTTGTTGAGCATTATAAAGCTCACTTGGTTGTGAAGGGTTTTTCTCAAAAATAAGGCATCGAATGCATTAAGACCTTTTCCCCTGTTGCAAAGAAAAACTATGTTTAACTGATTATTTCCCTTGTTGCTCATTTTGGATGGCAGATCCACCAGATGGATATGAAGAGTTCCTTTCTTCATGGAACCCTATCTGAAGAAAAATCCATGGAATAGACTCTTGGTTTTGTGAGAAATTCTAACCATGTTTGTCAACTCCAAAATTCACTTTATGGTTTGAAGCAAGATCTTAGAGCTTGGTATGCTAATATTGATGGTTTATTTCTTCATCTTAGTTTCAAACATACTGAATCTTATCGCAATTTATATGTACTCCATACTCATGGGCATACTTCGATTATTGTTGTATATGTTGATGACATTGTCATAAATAGAAATAACATTGATCGCATTCTTATATTGACAAAACAGCTTGTTGACTCCTTTGATACGATAGATCTTGGTATTATGCATTATTTTCTGGGTCTTAAAGTATTTCCATTGTCTGATGGTTTATTCATTTTTCAATCTAAATATGTAATGGATCTCTTGACATGTTTTAATATGGTTGATTGTAAGCCATGTGTTACTCCTTTTCAATATGGAGTTAATCTAATTAAAACTTGTTAGTCCGCCAAAGTCGATGCTACACTCTATTAACAATTGGTAAAAATTCTTATTTATCTCACTCACTATCAACCTAACATTTATTTTTTTGTTAATGTGGTTTCTCGGTTTATGCAAGACCCCATAGAAAGCCACTGGAAAGTTGTCAAAAGGATTGTTCACTATCTCAAGGGTACCACTAATCTTGGTATCAAATATTGTCAAAATTTAGATTCATTGGTCATCTTCACCGGATTCGACTGAGCATGAGACAATGGTGATTGGATGTCCACTTCTGGCTATGTGTTTCACTTTAGCATTGAACCTTTGGTTTGGCCATGAAATAAATAAAAGGTAGTCTCTCCTTCGATTACAGGAGCATAATATCATGGCGTCATTCATGTAGGAACAAAGGAAATATGGATTCACTAACTCTTGGGAGAACTTGGGTTTTCTATATAGACCTCAACTACAGTCTATTGTGAAAAATAGAGTGTGATGCAATTTTCTAACAACCATGTTGCACATAGGAAAATGAACCATGTCGAGCTCCATACTCATTATTTGCGACAGTTAGTTCAAGAGAAATTTGTCACTATTGCATATTGTCAAACATATGATCATATTGTTGATATATTTACCAAACCTTTTTCTGGAGCTATTTTTATCAATCTTTGTATGATGCTTGGGATTCAAGAACCAGCAATTATGGGGGCGTGTCATGCTAACTTAATTTCACCTCTTGAATCTCCAGAGACGTGTGCAGATGGGGGGGGGTGTTGGAACCTCAGGTTATGATAGTTCATCACACTTCTCCTAGAATCGGTCAGTTGGGCGGTCGCCCAACATCTGGAAATAGTCATTCAAGCAATCAATTAGATATTCACATTAGTCAGTTGAGTAGTCGACAAGTCTTTTGGCCAGATAGTCGACTAGCAGTCGAAGATAGTTAGTTGGTGGATCAACTAGATAAGAAATAGACTATGAGTTGGATGCATAGATGGCCAGGTAGAGAAACCTTGATGATCCAACTAGATAGTGTGGATTTGGCGAAGTGAGTTCTAGCCACCGATGGCTGTATGTGGACAAGATATTATGGATTCCAATAAATTTGGTCAGATATTGAGGTTATAAATAGAGGACCCAATGGGTCATGATCATATGAGACATATTCCCATGATGAACATGGTGTACATGTTCAATATGCATTGTGTTTTTCTTATCACAATGCATTGTGCTTAAGTGTTGTAACGATGTCTTTAGACACCACATATTTTCTTATAAGGTTATTCATCTTTGATTATCTGTTGATATGTTTATTTGTTTTGTATCGAGTTACATCCAACCCCCAACATTTCATTTGTTTGCATGGTCAATTTGTTACTAGATGATGACATTGTGAGTGATTTGATATGTTGGTTTTTGACAGTTAGTGAGCATAGGTTGGATGTTTGATTAATATTGGATGTTAGCATTATTTTTTTCAATAAAATGTTTCTTTAATATTTTATTAATAAATAATAGATAAAGACATTTAATAAAACAAAACGGTGGCCATGAAAGCAATGGTCACTAAATAAATCTAATAACTAGCACATATACATAGGGATACCATAAAATAAATATTTTGAGCCTCGAGGGATTTACAAGTATGAAATTAAAACAATGATATCGCTTTGGGCCAAAAAGAAGAGGGCTATAACCAAATATGGGGTCCATCTTGCCACAACAAATATATACATAAAAAGTGAGTGATAAACCCTAGATATAGAGGGTGTCATGGTCATTTGGGTTCATACCCCACTCACTGAATGGTGGTTGTTGAAAATGCAAGGAAGGTTCCCATCCACCTTCTTCATGTTTCTCAGGGAACTTATCCATTGAGATAATCAAGTCTATCCTAGAGAAATTATCATTTGTTAGTTGAGAAGGAGGTGGGAAATGCACTAGGCTTTGGCTTAAAGTTTCATTGCATTCTCCAATGAATTGACCTACTCTATGGTATGGCCTACTTTCATATCGATGTGAAATATTCGAGCAAGGAGTAGAATGTACCTTAAATGATGTAATGCCACTCATCATGCATGGGTCATTATCTAATACTATGTAAGTCATTAGAGATGTAAAATATCTAACTCCACCTTTCCATATTGCACCTATATCTACAAGTGAAAGTTGGATCAAATAAGAGCTCCATCATACCATGTAAAAATTTCAAAATGAGAATTATTCATTCTAATTTTTCCATATAAAAAATAGGATATATATTCTAACAAGATGTCATGTTTCTTAAAACTCCACTGCCTAATGGATCTTATCACAAAGGAGAAAAAAATTCTAGGTTACATACCTAAGAATAAGTTAACCACACAAGCTTGAGGCCCACTCCCAGAATAAATTAGCATAAGTACAAAGCTAGAACAAGTGTTTGACAATTTCATCTTTGTGGGAAAAAGGACACTTGGGTTGTGACACTCCCATATACTTCAGGAACTAGCCAAGGGGAAGGCCACCAAAGGCAAGGGAAGGAAAATACATCCTTATCAAGGTAAATAAAGCATTTCCACACTTAATGGAGTTGAAAAAAAAAGTACATTGTGTTATCTCCTCAAATAAATCAATTGAGTTATTTCATTTTAGGTGATAGGATATCTTTTAAAAAAAATACATTTTTAATTTTTTAAAGCTCATTTTTTGAGCTCTATGCATCTAATAAAGTTAGAATAAACTTTCTTTTAGTTTTTATTTCATCTAATTCAAATCTCAGGTTTCGATGGCTTAGGCGAACATTTCGGTTGTTCTTTAGCCACTGAAAGCCTTAGCTTTCGGTAGCTTAAACAAAGAAACTCGAGGCTATTTTAAACACCAAAATCGCAAGAGCGGGGGAGGAGTCATCACATCCTTTCACACGTTTAAATCATCAGGTTTGAAGTTCTATAATTGTAATTAGCCACCGAAAGACAGGAGAACGAACCGTTCATGACCAGGAGTTGATCTCTTCATGATATAACAAATCTTTTTGGATCATTGTTTCATCAAACTACATGGTTATGTACCTCTCAGTCATCAACTATGATTGTTTCAAATCACAATATGCTATTTCACATCCCTTGTAATCAACACCAAGATATGATGCTCGCCTCATTTTTCTCATCCCTGTCTCAGCCGAGCCGAATCTCCCTAAGTTTACACTGTGTAACTTTCCACCAAAATCCGATTTTTCAATCGCAGGTGTATAGGAGCATAGCGATAGATGAAGAAAGGAGGATCAACTCTGAGGAAAGAGTTCGACGACATCAGTTACTTGGAATCGCACCCGGAGGTATGCCAATTGTTCAAGGATGCAAGTTGTTATAATTTTTGTAAAAAATTACAGAGTTCTCACCAGCAAGTAGCAGAAGCCTTTGCCCTGAATTTTAATGGAAGGAAAGCAGTCATCGGTCGAGATGAATTCGAGGTGGATGAAGCCTTCATAGTCGAGGTAACAGATCTTCCCAGGACTGGAGAAAAATGGTTTAAAACCACTGTCACAAAAAATGTTGAATTCAGGTCTTACTTGAAACTAGAACGCAAGGATTTGATATGGAAGAAAGACATTCATGTGTCTTTCCTTGAAGAGAAATGGAAACAATTACTAAAAGCCATTATGGTCTATATAACTTGCGAAAGAAAATATAACAGGGTGATGATTTACCATTTCAAACTCATGAATCATTTTACTGGTAGAAACCCACTCAATCTGCCCTATTTTCTCCACATAAGATTATCTAAGATGGCTCATCAGGTCAAGGCCAAGCCCAATAAAGTTGCAGGTAGACTATCCCACCATGGTCTAATTAAACTTTTGGTTTGTGATTTGTTGCAGAGAAGAGGCAAAGAGTGGAATTACTTCTTGTTCTGGAATGATTTTCAGACTGATGTACAGCCAGAGGGTAAAAGGAGTCCTCATTCCAAGAAGTCTTCTACTCCCAGAAGTGGAAAGAGGAGGAGGAGAGCTATCTCTCCAGTTCCAGTTAATCAACCCTCTCCTTCCTCTAAGCTTAATAAAACTAAGAATAAATTGAACTTCAACAGTGAAACAGATAAGGCCAAAGAATCCCCAGTGAACAAAAGAATTCTTAATCTTCCTTACACAAACTCGGAGGATGAAGAGCACCAGATTGAAACAGGGCATGAGGATTCAGTTACCACAGGGCGTGAAAATTACAAGATTGTAAAAGATTACAACAGCTTATGGAGAGTAGCTCGGGGCTTGAAGAAAAAGGTCAGGGATTTGAGGAAGCAAGCTATGTATTCAAAACACCAGGCTCAAACACATGCTACTCTTGAAACCTTAGCAGAGGTGGCAGTTCAGTGCAATGAACCAAAGGCAACCAGTAATACTATAGTCTTTGAGCAGGATGCAGAAGCCTTAAAAGATCATCCCTAAGGCATTTTTGAGCTAAGACAAAAGGTATTTTTGAAATTTTGATAATTTCACTGAAACAGACCTTTCGATGGCTTAGGCGAACATTTCGATTGTTCATTAGCCACCGAAAACATAGCTTTCGGTAGATAATTGGTCTGAATTCTATCTACTCTAGCTACCGAAAGCACTGATAAGGCAGAAAGTTAATATTTTTGCATAGATCCAAGTTTTCCTTGTCCAAAATCCTCAGGAATGGTTCCAATCGATGGACAATAATTAATGACATCCTTATCAAGAGTTTGTTTTGATTTTGGAGATCCTCTACAAGACAGAAAGATCAAAATCGGTTAGCTATTTTCAGGGATATAAATATGTTTGATTGTCAGCAGGTGTCATTTTTTACTCTTCTCATATCATATACAATCTAGCAGCCTCGGAAGGCTCACTACACCTGCCAAAGAATCCGAAGGACATAAAGATCATTCAAGGATATGAATTGACCTAGTTTATAGGATCTTTGCCTATTTTCTTGGGCCAATTATTGATTCTCTATTTTAGGCAAAATTCGATCCAGTATTCTAGGATTTTGAAACTGTTTGTAAAGGCTATAAAGCCCAGAACATTTGATGAACAAAGGGTTCAATTTTGAGTTCTGTAATCCACTGTTATTGTGATAAAGACACTTTCTTTAATATATTAATCCTGCAAGCTTATTTCATTGTTATTATCAGACTCTTTTTTATCTTTTTCTATGCCTATGAGTTGAAATCATTTCTTTGTCTATGTTTAGAGGTCCCATGGTAACTATCATCTTACCTTTGATTGTTAAGAAAGAATCATAAGCATCCTTTGCTAGTTTGTTGACCCATCATATATATTGTTATGTATGTTATGGTTAATTGATTGGTTTTCTTATCCATTTGATCTACAAACTTATTTGATAATAACTCTTGAAGGCCTTGTATTGCATGAATATAACTGGACTGTCTTGAAGATACAATCCAGTGATTTAGATATTCCACTTGATCCAAACCCACACCCATTATTGATAAAATAATTACAAAAAGGTTAAGTTACCAGGCATCTCTGAGATACAGCCTAGGGGAGTTTCCTGGAGAGATAACACATTGTTTAGAGGCTAATCTCAAAATCGCATTTAAATTTTCATCTAAGATTGCCTTAGAGTTGAGCCATTGATACTCGTCGATTGGTTTATACTTCATAAATCCTTTAGAGTAGTTCCACTTCCAATACTCCACCATGATGATGGAAAAGGCACTCCCGATTTGATGAAAAGGTCATAAATCACCAATTCATGAACTCACTTGATTATATGTTTGTCTAACCTAGAAAGTTGAAATTTTAGTCTTAGTGTAGCCTGTGACTTCCGAATGTGTGTGAAAAAATCATAGAGGTCCCCTTCTCTAGTGATGTGTTCCTTAAAAAACTATTTGTGATCTAGATTGGATCATTATATAATTTTTTTATCTATCCTTGTATTTACTAGGTGGAAAAGTTGGAGGAATTGGCTTGCAAGGCCCATTTTAGTAGCAAGTCTGAGTTTGGAGATTTGGTGTTTGGAACATTACAGATCCATTTTTATGAATCAAATAGAATTTTTAGGGGTCAAAACTTTTCAATCATAGCTCAAAACCCCTTGACATTATTCCACACATCGAGACCTTTCCAACAGTGCAAAAATCACCTCAATCGGATCTTGTATGCAGAATTTATGCCTCATGCAAGTTGACCTACCCTATTGACCACCATGGTATGAGTGGATGCCACATCAACCCCCATTAGTCACACATGTAGGGCTATCCATGTGTGTAATTTCAAGAATACTCTAAAAGGTACAAAACCTTATCACTAATTGAGTATTGAGAATGCAAAAACCCTAACCCTAGACGACTATTGGACTATGTTAAATATCGGGCCACCGGGAAGAGAAGGGGTTCCGTTCTTTATCATTGTAATTATTCCATATTAGAGAAGATCATATAGGAGTCATATTTTGAGAGCATAGAAGAGGAGGAATGGGATTCTATAGCAATTTTTCAGGCCATGGTGTCAAAGGAAACTCCATAGTGAATGTCCCTTTATTTGTACTTGCATTTCACAACTGAATAAAACAGAGCAAATCATATGCCTCATCTTATAGCTAGTTTTTCTCCCATGTTAGGTTTCTTGGGATACATCTTTTGTTCAATTGTGTAGATGGTGTGTATATTTTCCTATTCTTTTATTTTCATATTCAATTATTTTCATAAATCTGAGTTACAAGCTAGTAGTAATTAATCTAGGATCTAAGGAAACAAATTGCATAATCTAATATTTCCTAATATTATAAGATTTGTTTTGACGATTTTTTCCAATGGAATATCCACGACAGTTTACAGATCAATTTGGATTAGAACTAAGCAAATTCTACAATTTTTTTTCCTTCATACTTCACCAAAGGAGACCACCAAATGAAATGATCATTGAATGAAAGGAATATATGAAGTGAATCACCCTTCTAAGAAAGGAAATGATTAAATTTTTTCCTAAATTTGGACTTTGGACAAAGTCTAGAAGTAGAGATTGTTCCAACACTTTCCAAATAGGCCCATGAAAGCACTTTCTAGTTCTCTTTACTTTCCACAACCTTAATCACCCATTTTGCACACAAGACTTGGGCTTGAAATAATGACTAGATCATCCCTAAGACTAATTCCTTCTAACTATCTCCCAATTAATTTGATGGAAGTCGTTTTTCCTAGTATTTGGCCCAAAGAAATTCTCAAAGGAAATTCTCCATGGTCTAGTGATAGGATATAGGGAATGAAACCCAACATGATGAGTAATGCACATGGATAACATCTAAGATCTTGGAAAATATATGGCATCTAACCTTTAAGGACATAGATCACAAAATCCACGTGTTCTCTTTCTTAGCAAGTATTTGTAACACCACCTCCCACATGTTTTTGGTGAATCTTTAAAAGAAAAAGGGATCCCTGGTGTTTATGGATAAATCCATGAGTGCAGACACAGACCAATCTCCCCAAGATCCACCTGGATCTAGAACAAACCGTGACAGAATACTACTCTTTCCCTAGATCTAGATATCAAATGAATTAAGAGAAATGGATAGTGGACATACCTTATGAACGCTCTCCTTTAATCTCTGTTGTTCCTTGCTCTTCTCCAATGCTCTTGTGTCATTCTAATCACAACAACACAAACCAATCACAGCAAAGGCATTAATATATTCAATACCTAGTCTATACATGTGATCAAGGAATCATGTAATAAGATGACATCATCATTATGGGAAAGGGACATACTCATGTATTATATTAACTGA
>ML814895.1:120179-149292 GCA_009831015.1 Picea engelmannii | reverse complement strand
CCGAATGGGGTGACACTAGTTAGGACTAAGCGCACCCACACGGGGACCTAGGACGATGACTTGACAAATGCTATGGGCTGCTTGGAGGTAGGGCCGCCAAGTAATCATTTGATAAGGTTGATGGTATTAAGGTACGGGAGTGGAGAGTATGATGTTGCATTTGTCAAGGTTGGAAACAATAAAGAGAATCATAGAGAGCAGGAGTTTTCACAGGTTCACTTGATAAAGTGGAAATTTCATTGTAGGAGTATCGAGAGAAATCATAGGTATAATGGATAAATGAGGGTTGGATCGACATCTATGGTCATGATGGTTCTAATTATGTTCAATTGGATTTAGGGGTGGTGATGTCTCGAGGGAAAATCTGCAGTGGGTATATTATGGAGGAATAATGAGCCCTGGTTAGCTAGAATTGACCCGTCAAGGATTTTGTTAGATGAATGGAGTTTGGGCATTCAAATATTACCTATAATTGGGGAGACATATAATATCAGAGGGGAAACCACTGCAGTGAAAATGGACAGATAGGGGTCGATGGTTATTTGGGTAATGAGAAATTTGGGAAGCGACTTACGTGGAAAACATGCAAAGGTCATAGAGGAAGAATATGGTTAAAATATTTCTAGCTTTTTAGGGACCCTGACATTTCCAGGATGACTAGGAATTCGAGAAGAAGGGAAAGGGAGAGATATCAAGGGGTTTAAAGGAAAGAGACAACCTCTTCATCCTAAGGGTTGATCGTGAACACAAGGGAAACCCGTGAGGCTTGGGAGGTGAGCCATCATTTCCATGAGCTATGAACATAAGCAGAGAAGAAGGAATATGAAGAGTTTGAGGTGGAAGTTAGATCCCAACGAAGGGAAACATCTAATAAAGAAGTCTTCGAGGATATGTAGGATTAGGTCTATGATCCTTTCTACTCTAGGACAAGAAACACCAAATACTTCAAGATAGAAAAAACATACTAGATTGTGAAGGCCATGGTGAGACAAGCATTGGAGAGAACCATGTGAGAATGGGGGGACATTGTGCATGAAATTTGGGTTTTTGAAGGTAAATTTGAATTATTATGTAAGTATCAGTATGGCATCCATTTCAGAGTTTCCCCTACAAGCAACTAAAATGATCAAATGAAGGATGGAGAAGGAACATCGAGATCCACAGGGACCATAAATTATCCTATTTATGTGGATGCACCTAAGCATCCTTTAGATAATACTCAGGATGAAGAGTTGGATGAGAAATTCTATGATAAAGTGGAGGGATGACGGGTTTTAAAAACCTTTTGATATGTTTTATTTTTCTTCTAACACAAGTTATACTATTAGGATTATAGTTTATAGACACCATAAATGTTTGACAACACAGTTATTCCAACAGAGGATGAACACCTTCAGTAACCACTCATGCAACCAGATCGAAGATTAACACACCAATATTTTTACGTGGTAAAACCCCTTTGGGGAAACATCCACGACCCTAGACAACATGGCCACTTGCATAAATTTATTAATGAAAAAGAAAATATTACAGAGAGATTTTCCCATAATCAATCATTAGCAATTGACCCTCCGTGCTCTTTAAATATATATCATGGACCAATCGGGTGTTAAGCCATGGATCAATGTAGCAATTAATATTGAGGAGAGTATGAACTTCCAAATCATTATATGTCGGGAAAATATCCTGACCGTTAGATTACCTAACTATAAATGCATACTAAGGAAACACACTAATAAACACACTTTTACCTAAGGACACATTAGACCAAGTTTATCTTAACTTACTCCTAAGTGTATAAATATCCTAATATCCCCCATTAAGAAAAACTTTGGATAGGATTGAAGGATTTATAAAGGTGACACAGTAGGAGAAGGAAGGAGGCATTAGAGCGTATCCCCCATTAATGAAAACTTTATGAACTCCTAACACAGATCAAAGTTTGGAAAAATTCACATTTGTAAGAGACTTTGTGAAAATTTATGCAACTTGGTATTCTCTAGGGAAAAAGAGCACTTCAATAACTTGATCATGAATGAGAGTTTTTATGAAGTGCATTTGTATCTCAATGTGTTTGTTGCACTGAGGTTGAACTAGATCTTTGGTGAGCTTGATGACACTCTGATTGTCGCACCATAGGGTAGTCAAATGTTGCTACTAGAATCCAAACTATGAAAGGATCTGCCAAAGCCACAATACTTATTGAATTGCATTAACCATTGCTTGGTACTCTAATTCTACTGAAGAAAGAGCAATAACATGATTTTTCTTATAGGACCAAGTGACAGGTCCTGAACCAAGGCTAAAAACATAAACTGCAATAGAGTTTTGATTATCAAGGTCGTCCTCCCAATCTAAATCAGTGAAACAAACCATTAAAGGTGTCCCCCTGAACTTTAATGTATCCAAAACTGAATTGTACCATGTACATACCTAATATTCTTTTTTATGCTTCCCAATGAATTTCATGGGGTGTTTGCATATACCAGACAACAAGACCAACAATAAAGGGAAGATCAAGACATGTATGAGTCAATTATAATAGTCTATAATATAGATTATTTTTAGAATGAAATGAAGGAACAAATATAATAAGTAAATACATAGATATATTTCTAGAAACATAGAGATATAGTAATGCACAATTTTTATTAATGACGAAAATGTACATGAACTGTAAAAAATACAGAGTAAATGAACTCGCTAGAATGGTGGCAGCTTATTTCTCTATGAAGAGATGTGATGGATATGCTCATTTGTAATAAGATGATGATGATTACAATGAGGCTCCAAATTCCTTTTTAACATAAATAAAATCCAAAACCCTAACCTCGAAAGATGAAATTCCAAAAGGTTTGCGGGCCCCGATGGGGGTAGTTGATACATCAACTTCCCAAGGGCGTAACGTTTGCATACGATATTTGTTTGGGGAACACGATAGCTCATTGGAAAGGTATATCCGAGGAATACAAATTTTTCCATCACAATTTGGCCAAAGCCTATAAATTTATTGTGCCACTCCCAAAAATGTTTGTTTAGGACCTCAAAACGACCCTGAAAGTTTAGGACCCAAAAAACTGTAAAAAATTGCCAAGGTGGAAACCCCTGTTTTTAGCCAGTGGAATAGGTGGGTGGAAATTGATTTCCACTTGGATCATTCTTCCCCCATTAGGAATAAATAGTCCCCATTGCATCAAGTTCCTATGGAAGATGGGGAATGTTTTGTCGAATCTAAACCTTAGTGAAGTGCTTACCTTGTTGAAGAAGTTATCATGCTTATCTTGTTGAAGGTTGTTATGAACCTATTGTTGGGGGGGTTGGATCCATTCAACTGATATAGTTTCATGATATTCTTGAGTGTGGGATGAATATTCCAGTGAAGATGTGATATTAGGAGTATGAAGGGCTCTGTTGTAATTTTTTTTGGATTGGGCAGTGTGGAGGCACCCCCGTAGGTGACACAACAAAATTTTTGTGCTCTTATATAATCTGCTTCTATTGGATAGAAAGTTCTTGGGGCGAGGCTATAGTGGTTGCAGTTTCCTTCTATTCACCCTCTCACAAGATCGTGAAGAGGATAAACTTTGCAGTATCAGATATTACTTTGTGACATTGTTTTGTCGAGACTACCTCTGGTATCCTATAGAGATGACCCCCTGGAGTAACAATGAAGCTACAGAGTTGAGACTCATAAAAACCATGACACTTCCACATATATGGTTATCCTAACAAAACATCAAATAATTCCAGTGGGGAAACATCACACAGTACCTCATCCTTGAAGTGCTTGATGTCATAGAACATGAGACATTGTTGGCTAACACGAAGATCTCGACTCTAGTGAAGCCACCCGATGTTGTATGGTTGCAAGTGTGGTGTTGCTAGAAAATCCAACTGCTTGATTACCTCTACTGAGATCAGGTTCTTCTAGATTCCACTATCAACAATAAAATGTAGTAGGGTCCCCTTCACCCACATATATGAATGGAAAAGGAGCTCCCCTCCTTAGTGTTGTCTAGTTCTTTTGGTTGGATTGATACAGTCGCGACAGTAGCAGTGGGTTCCACATCAATTATTTTTCTCCTTTTATTATTGTCTGAATCAAAGTCTAAGTCGGGGCTCGGCTTTGTTTCTTTGAGATCGACCACCAATGAATGTTTTGAGTGACATTCATCATTGTTGTGCTGAGGCTTTTTGTTGAAGTCACACCACTTCTCAGTGTCCTTTTTCATCTTCCCACTACCCTTCTTTTCCTATGGCTTGGACTAGTAGTATTTATAGATTTTTCATAAGAGATGATATTGTATGTGAATATATTATTATTTAATATGCAAAAGGATCACGACTGAAAGACATATATCCATAGAAAAAAAAGATATATCCTTAGGGAAACCCTCAAGGGGGAGAAAACCCTACAAACTTTCCTCAATATATATTCCTCCAACATGTACAATGTCATACAATGCTCTTTCGTGAAATCAAGACCAAAGAGATCCAGACACGAACCAAAAATAGCCTCCTAGATAAGTGTGTACTACTCTCTTGTACTTATATTCAATGAGTCATCAAAATGACACAATATAACCTCTATTTATACTCTAAAATACCTAAAAGACATAACTTATCAATAAAATATTTCACAATTACACTTAGGAATAACCAATACAATTACACTTAGGAATAACTTCTAAAATTACATAAAATCTTAACGCTCCCTCTTAATGAGGAAGGTATTCTATCCATCATAGACTTTAACACTGTCACCATCCACACGATCTCATGACCATTAACTGTCAGACACACAAATCTATACATCAGATAAAATCCACAATGACTTCACAACATGCATCCAGGGCCAATGGGTAGCTCTCCAATAGCTACAACATGTCATCATGAAACTATCCAGTTTCCTATAGAAAACTTAAATATCTTTACACATGACATCCGGTACCTCGTCTCTAAAGCATGAATCCAGGGATGGTGGGTATCTCTCAAATATTTACAACATGCCATCATGACATCCACTACCCCATGATAACATATGAAGCCATCACTCCCTTTGAAGAGGGACTATGTCAAGCTTATCCCTGAAGTACTCAAACTTCGATCTTCACAACGGATTTGTCACCACATCCACACCCTATTTGATCCGGATTTTATGAGAAAAATGAAATGAATACAGATTATTAATAGATGCTTAACATAGAATAACAGAGATACAGTAAAACTAGTTTTCTATTCAATAAGGAAATAAGTTGAAACTGTAAAATGCAGCGAAAAACAAGTTTGTTGGAATGGTGGTGGCTTATCTCTGAGGAGAGATGTGACGGTTGTGCTCATTCACAAGAAGATAATTACAATGAGGATCTGAAGGCCTTTTTACAATATACAGGAGTTTCAAAAACCCTAGACATCCAAAAACCTAACCCTAGGAGATGAAGCGCCAAAAGTCATGTGGGCCCCATTTGGGTAAGTTCGTACATCAACTTCCCATGGTCATAACTTTTGCATATGATCTCTGTTTTAAGCATACAATATCCCGTTGGAAAGATCTATTCGAGGAATACAACATTTGCTAAAAAAATTCATGAAGAAACATTTTGACTGCAACATACCCAAAAAACATCGTTTAGGGCCTCGAAACGACTCTGGAAGTTCAGGACCTGAAAAACTGCTAAAAATAGTAAATTACCCAAATTGCCAGAAAGTTCTTTTGAACCAGCTGGAAAAGGTGGGTGGCCACTGATATCCACCTGGATCAATCCTCCCTCCTTAGGAAGAAATGGTCTCCATTGCATTGAGTTCCCCCATCAAATGAGAAAATTTCTGTTGAATTTGGCCTCGGGTGAGCCACTTGCCTTGGTGCAGGAGTTGTCCTGCTTTGACGACTCGATAAAGATGAATCCTTTGTTGTCGAGTTCCCTTGATATGTGTGTCCAAAATATTATCAATGGATGCTTGTTGTATGTAGTTGGGGTTGAGCTCTGTTGGTGTCAGTTGTTCTGCTACGTCTAAGGTGTCCAATAATGGTGGGAAATAAGGTCGACGGAGGTCCACATTGAACACTGGGTGTAAGACAAGGAAAGGATGAATGTTGAGCTCAAAAGAATTATCCCTCGCAGCCTTGTTGATGGTGTACGACCCATAACAGAGTGGGAAAATCTTCTGATGGGGTCCTGTAAGCTGTTCTTTCTGCAAGTGCAACCAAACTTTTTCACCCACCTGAAACTTATGTGGCACCCGATGTTTATCATGGTGTTGCTCGTACTTGTCATTGGACTTATGCAGGATATCATGAACCTATTGGAGGATGTGTTGGATCCGCTCAATGAACTAGGTGGCTTTGTTAGCTTCAGTTGGAACAGGAGATGAGTCGGCCGAGGTGACCACAAGGAGAAGTGAAACATCTATGGGACCCAATGGTTGGAATCCCAAACCCACCTGAAAGGGGCCATGGTCGGTTGAGCTATACATGGCTCAGTTGTAGCTATGATGGACATGGGGAAGATTCTCATCCCATGTGTGAGGGTGCTTGTAATTATACATGAGCAGGATATGCATGATCATTCGATTTACGACCTCAGTTTGGCCATCTGTCTAGGGGTGGAAGGTCGTGGATTTGGTGAGCTTGGTGTCCAGCAGTGACTAGAGGCTCAACCAGTTGTGTTGAGAAATCGATTATCCCGATATGAGACAATGGTTTATGGGATCCCAAAATCTACCCAGATTCATTCAAAGAAGATCTTGGCATTGGCTTCTGCTGTGATGTTCTTCTTGTAGGAAACCATAATCGCCATCTTAGAAAAGCGATCAACAACCACAAAAACACAGTTATTTCCCCTCTTGGTGGATGGGAGGCTTGACATGTAGTCCATTGAGATGGATTCCCGTGGCCTGTCAGGAGCAGGAAGAGGGGTTTAGAGTCCCTCTTTCTTAGTGCTTGGTTTGGAAATAGCACAAGAAGTACGGGAACTGATATACTTGTTGACCGCTTATCGATTTTTTGGCCAACAGAAATGTTTTTTTAGCATCGCCACTCTCTTTTCGATGCCTAAGTGTCCTACCACTCGACTATAGTGGGATTCCCAAATCAGCTTCGCTCGCTCACTTGATGAAACGCAGATATGGCCCAAACAACACAACAACCCATCTTGAAGATGGAAATTATTGACAACTGCGTTTGCACCCAACATTTGGTAGGTGGTGGTGAAGTCTAGGTCTATCTCATAGAGTTGGGGCCATCCAGAGGTCTCATGGCCGCAAGAGTCTAGAACTGTGACGAGTGACGTGACTGGCAGTCTACTGAGGAAATCAGCGTTGCGGTTGGTGCTTCCTATTTTATACTTGATGTTGAGGTCGAATTGTTGTAAGTATGTGGAAAACTTTTGATGGCAGTCATTCTGTCATTTTCCTTGTCTCTTCATGAAATGTAGTGGTTTATCATCAGTGTGGATGATTTTCTCCCTCCCAAGAATGTAATGTCTCCACTAGTGGTAGGCTTGCACAATGGAGTACATTTCTTTGTCGTAAGTAGGGTACTTACAGACAACATCTGATAGTGTCTCACTATGATAGGCCACGGGGTGGCCAAGCTGAGTGAGAACGATGCCCATAGCATAGTCTAAAGCATCTGTCTCAAATCATCGAACTCTTATTGTTGGGACCGACCCCACGCAATTTTTTCCTTACCACCACCCCTGGTTATTTGGCTGAGGGCCCATGCATTATGGGAGAATCCCAACATGAACCTGTGGTATAAATTGGCAAGGCCCAAGAAGCTCTGAATCTCAATGAGTGTGGTTGGGGCTGGTTAGTCACAGATGACTTGGAACTTGGCTAGATCCACATGTACTCCATGCTGATCAACAATGTATCCCAGGTAATGGACCCTGTCCATGCCGAAGGAGCATTTTTCCAAGTTGGTGTATAGTTTGTGCTGCCGCAGGCTGTGCGGAACCTGCTAAATATGTTGCAAGTGTTCTTCCCAAGACTTTTTGTAAATGAGAATGTCATCCAGATACACCACTACAAAAGAATTGGTGAATGGTCGCAAGATATCATCCATCATCGTCATGAAAGTGGTTGGAGCATTTGTCAAACCAAAGGGCATGACCAACCATTCAAAAAGGCCTTCCTTTGACTTGAAGGCGGTCTTCCATACATCAGTCTGTTCTATCGGGACCTGGTGGTAGCCAGACTTCAGATCAATCTTACTGAAGTATTTGGCCCCCATGAGTTGATCAAGGAGGTCATCAATTCAGGGAATTGGGTACTGGTTTCTGAATGTGATTTTATTCATGGCCCTGTAATCAATGCAGAGTTGCCAGGTTACATCTTTCTTCTGTACCAACATAATTGGGCTCCCATAAGGTGATGAGATGGGATAGATGTGCCCCTTGTGGGGTAGTTCTTGGATTTGTCACTTGATCTCCTCAATCTCTAACATAGAGTGATGATAGACTAGCCCATTGGGAAGTAGTGCATCGGGCGTCAGATCGATGGGGTGCTTGACCTGACAATGAAAAGGTACCTCAGTAGGTGAGGAGAAGATATCTGAGTATTATTTGAAAACCTTATATACTTGCTTCTATTGTGTGTAGAGGTTGGCCACAGAGACCCTGGATGTGGCTATGATCTTTCGCTCATTCCGAGAGAGAATCATGAAGAAGACAAACTTCCCCATCTGAGATATGACCTTCCTGCATTGCTTGGCAAATATCAAGGAAATAACACTAGTTGGGACTCCCTTGGGTATCCTGTACAATTTCCTGTTCAAAGTAATAATAACCCTACGAGGCCTAGACTCATATAAAGCATGAGGTTTCCATAAATAAGGTTGGCCCAAAAGAACATTACAAAATTCGAGAGGTGCAACATAACACAATACCTCGTCTTTGAAGGGCTTGATGTCGTACGATATTCAACACTGTTGGCTGATGTGGAGATCGCTTCCTTGGCGGAGCCATCCAATGGTGTAGGGTTGTGAGTTCGGCGTTGTTGGAAGGGCTAGCCTCCTGAAAACCTCTGCTGAGATGAGGTTCTTTTGGCTACCACTATCAACGATGAAGTGCAGTGGGGTGTCTTTTACCCACATCTGTGAATGGAAGAGGCGTTCTCCTTCTTAGGGCTCATCTAGTTCATCAGGTTGGAGCTTGGTGGTAGCAATAGTGGCACTGGGTTCCACATCAATGATCTATCCTATCCTTTTTGGTTCTGACTCAGAGTCAGAACCCGCATCTAATTCAAAGGCTTTCACTTCGGCCACCAACGACTGTTTTGAGCGGTAGTCAGCAGTGTTATGCCAAGGGCTCTTATGGAAGTCGCACCACTTCCCGGTATCTTTCATTATATTTCTAGTGTCCCTATTTGCTTGTGGCTTGGACTGGTTGTCCTGATATTGTCCATCTTTTCTCTATCCTTTGTTCTGTGGGTTGGGGCCACCCTTTCCTATCTTTTTCTATGAGGGGTTCCCAGGCCCAAATTGTCGCATCTTTTGTTTGAGCTTCTGCTCAATTTTGACGGCATATCGGTAGGCCACGCCCAAGGACAAGATGTCCAGAAATTCCATTTCGGTTTGGATGTATCTATGCAAAGAACCATGATATTTGAGAACCATATCTCGCTCTGAATATTTGATACCCAGCTTGGTGCGCAAGGTATGGAAGATATTTGTGAACTCTACCACTGCTTGGTCTCTTTCTTGTCGCAGTGTGGTCCATTGGGTATACAAATCGTCATAACTTCCAACATGGTAGTATTGTTCCTTAATAGCATCCCTGAAGTATTCCTAGGTGGTCATGATTGTAAATAACGAGGTTTCCTCTGTTTACTTTTGCTCACACAAAGCTTCCAACCAATATTTGACATGGGGAACGACTTTGAGAAGCGCAAAAGTAATATTTTCTCTATTCGAAAAGTTATGGACAAAAATATATATCCTTAGGGAAACCCTCAAGGGGGAGAAAACCTTAAAAAATTCCCTCAGTATATATTCCTCCAACATCTACAATGTCATACAATTCTCTTTCGTGAAATCAAGACCAAAGAGATCTAGACATGAGCCAAGAATAGCCTCCTAGATAAGTGTGTACTACTCTCTTGTACTTATATTCAATGAGTCATCAAAATGACTCGATATAACCTCTATTTATACTCTAAAATACCTAAAATACATAACTTATCAATAAACCCTTTCACAATTACACTTAGGAATAACCAATACAATTACACTTAGGAATAACTTCTAAAATTACATAAAATCTCAATGCTCCCTCTTAATGAGGAAGGTATTCTATCCAACGTAGACTCTAACACTATCACCATCCACACGATCTCATGACCATTGACTGTCGAACACAAAAATCTATACATCACATGAAATCCACAATGGCTTCACAACATGCATCCAGGGCCAATGGGTAGCTCTCCAATAGCTACAACATGTCATCATGAAACTATCCAGTTTCCTATAGAAACCTCAGATATCTTTATGCATGACATTTGGTACCTCGTCTCTTCAGCATGCATCCAGGTCCGGTCGTTATCTCTCCAATAGCTACAATATGTCATCATGACATCTACTATCCTGCGATAACATATGAAGCCATCACTCCCTTTGAAGAGGGACTATGTCAAGCTTGTCCCTGAAGTACTCAAACTTCAATCTTCACAACAAATTTGTCACCACATCCACAACCTATTTGATCCAGATTTTATGAGAAGAAAAAAATGACTACAGATTATTAACAGAGGCTTAACATAGAATAACAGAGATATAGTAAAATTGGTTTTCTATTCAATAAGGAAATAAGCTAAAACTGTAAAATGCAGCGAAAAACAAGCTTGTTGGAATGGTGGTGACTTATCTCTAAGGAGAGATGTGACGGTTGCGTTCATTCGCAAGAAGATAATTAAAATGAGTCTTTGAAGGCCTTTTTACAATATACAGGAGTTTCAAAAACCCTAAACATCCAAAAACCTAACCCTAGGAGATGAAGCACCAAAAGTCATGCGAGCCCCATTTGGGTAAGTTCGTACATTAACTTCCAAAGGTCATAACGTTTGCATATGATCTATGTTTTAGGCGCACGATAGCTCGTTTGATAGATATATATGAGGAATATAGCATTTATGACTGCAACATACCCAAAACAACATCGTTTAGGGCCTCAAAATGGATATGGAAGTTCAGGACCCGAAAAACTGCTAAAAATAGTAAATTACAAAAATTGCCAGAAAGTGGTTTTGAGCCAGCTGGAAAAGGTGGGTGGCCACCGATATCCACCTGGATCAATCCTCCCTCCTTAGGAAGAAATGGTCTCCATTGCATTGATTTACCCCATCATATGAGAAAATTTATGTTGAATTTGGCCCCAGGTGAGCCACTTGCCTTGGTGCAGGAGCTACCCTGCTTTGACGACTCGATAAAGATGAATCCTTTGTTGTTGAGTGCCCTTGATCTATGTGTCCACAATCTGATCACTGCATTCCTATTGTATTCAGTCAGGGTTGAGCTCTGTTGGTGTCATTTGTTATGTTATGTCTAAAGTGTCCAATAATGGTGGGAAATAAGGTCGACGAAGGTCCACGTTGAACACTGGGTGCAGGCCAAGGAAAGGAGGAATGTTGAGCTCAAAAGCATTATCCCCCATAGCCTTGTTGATGGTGTATGGCCCATAATGGAGTGGGTGAAGCTTCCGATGGGGTCCTATAAGGCATTCTTTCTGCAAGTCAACCAAACTTTTACGCCCACCTGAAACTTATGTGGCACCCGATGTTTATCATGGCGTTGCTTGTACTTTTCATTGGACTTATGTAGGATATCATGAACCTATTGGAGGATGTGTTAGATCCGCTCAATGAACTGGGTGGCTTTGTTAGCTTCAGTTGGAGCAGGAGATGAGTCAGTCGAGGTGGACGCAAGGGGAAGTGCAACATCTATGGGACCCAATGATTGGAATCCCAAACCCACCTAAAAGGGGTTGTGGTTGGTTGAGCTATGCAAAGCTTGGTTGTAGCTATTCTAGACATAGGGAATATTCTCATCCCATTTGTGAGGGTGCTTGTAATTATACATGCACAGGATATGCACGATCATTTGATTTATGACCTCAGTTTGGCCATCTGTCTGGGGGTGGAACGCTGTGGATTTGGTGAGCTTGGTGTCCAGTAGTGACCATAGGCTTGACCAGAATGTGCTAAGAAATCAATTGTCCTGATATGAGACAATGGTTTGTGGGATCCAAAAATGTACCCAAACTCATTCAAAGAAGAGCTTGGTAGTGGCTTTTGCTGTGATGTTCTTCTTGCAGGCAAACAGAATCGCCATCTTAGAAAAGCGATCAACAACCACAAAAACACAGTCATTTCCCCGCTTGGCGGATGGGTGGCCCGACATGTAGTCAATTGATATGGATTACCATGGCCTGTTAGGAGTAGGAAGAGGGGTGTAGAGTCCATGTTTCTTAGTGGTCGGTTTGGCAATAGCGCAGGTAGTGCAGGACCTGATATACTTGTTGACCTCCTGTCGAAGTTTCGGCCAGTAGAAATGTTTCTTTACCATCACCACTGTATTTTCAATGCTGAAATGTCCTACCACTTGATTATAGTGGGCTTCCCAGATCATCTTTGTTCGCTCACTTGATGGAATGCAGATATGGCCCAAATGCCACAACAACCCATCCTGAAGATGGAAATTATTGAAAACTGCGTTTGCACCCAACATTTGGTAGGTGGTGGCGAAGTATAGGTATGTCTCATAGATTTGGGGGCATCCATAGGTCTCATGGTCACAAGAGTCTAGAACCGTGAAGAGTGTCGCGACTGGCGGTCTACTGAGGTAATCACTGACACGGTTGGTGCTTCTTGTTTTATACTTGATGTTGAGGTGGAATTGTTGTAAGCATGTGGAAAAATTTTGATGGCAACCTAGCTGTAATTTTCCATGTGTCTGCATGAACTATAGTGGTTTGTGATCAGTGTGGATGATTGTCTCCTTCCCAAGAATGTAATGTCTCCACTAGCAGTAGGCTTGCACAATGGAGTACATTTTTTTGTCATAAGCAGGGTACTTACGGACAACATCTAATAGTGTCTCACTATGATAGGTGATGGGGTGGCCATGCTGAGTGAGAACGGCACCCACAGCATAGTCTAAAGCATCTATCTCGATCTCAAAGGGTTGTTGCAGGTCTAGTAGTGAAAGTACTGGGGTTGAGCACAAACGTTGCTTCAAATCATCGAACACTTGTTCATGGGACCGGCCCCACACAAATTTTTCCTTACCACCACCCCTGGTTATTTGGCTGAGGGCCCATGCAATATGGGAGAATCCCAACATGAACCTGCGGTAGAAATTGGAAAGGCCCAAGAAGCTCCAAAGCTCAATGAGTGTGGTTGGGGCTGGCCAGTCATAGATGACTTGGATCTTGGTTGGATCCACATGTACTCCATGATGATCAACAATGTATCCCAGGTAATGGACCATGTCCATGCCGAAGGAGCATTTTTCCAAGTTAGCATATAGCTTGTGCTGTCGCAGATTGTGCAGAACCTGCTAAATATGTTGCAAGTGTTCTTCCCAAAACTTGTTGTGAATGAGAATGTCATCCAGATACACCACTACAAAATTATTGGTGAATGGTCGCAAGATATCGTCCATCATCCTCATGAAAGTGGTTGGAGCATTTGTCAAACCAAAGGGCATGACCAACCATTCAAAAAGGCATTCCTTTGAATTGAAGGTGGTCTTCCATACATCTATTTGTTCTATCGGGACATGGTGGTAGCCAGACTTCAGATCAATCTTACTGAAGTATTTGGCCCCCATGATTTGATCAAGGAGGTATTCAATTCGGGGAATTGGGTACCAGTTTCTGAATGTGATTTTATTCAGGGCCCAATAATCAATGCAGAGTCTCCAGGTTCCATTTTTCTTCTGTACCAACACGATTGGGCTCCCGCAAGGTGATGAGCTGGGACGAATGTGCCCCTTGTGGAGCCATTCTTGGATCTTTCACTTGATCTCCTCATTCTCTAACATAGAGTGACAATAGACTAGCCCATTGGGAAGCAGTGCACCAGGGGTCAGATAGATGGGGTGCTTGACCTGACAGTGCAGAGGTACCCCGGTAGGTGAGGAGAAGATATCTGAGTATTCTTCGGCGACCTTATATACTTGCTTCTGTTGTGTGGAGAGGTCATTCATAGAGACCCTGGATGTGGCTATGATATTTCGCTCATTCCGAGAGAGAATCAAGAAGAAGACAAACTTCCCCATATGAGCGATGACCTTCCTGCATTGCTTGGCAGAGATCAAGGAAATAGCACTAGGTGGGACTACCTCGGGTATCATGTACAATTTCCTGTTCAAATTAATAATAACCCTATGAGGCCTAGACTCATATAAAGCATAATGTTTCCATAAATAAGGTTGGCCGAAAAGAACATTACAAACTTCGAGAGGAGCAACATTACACAATACCTCATCTTTGAAGGGCTTGATGTCGTATGAAATTCGCCATTGTTGGTTGACGCAGAGATCATTTCCTTGGCAGAGCCATCCAATGGTGTAGTGTTGTGGGTTTGACGTTGTTGGCATGGCTAGCTGCTTGAAAACCTCTGCTGAGATAAGATTATTTTGGCTACCACTATCAATGATGAAGTGCAGTGGGGTGCCTTTTACCCACATATGTGAATGGAAGAGGCATTGTCCTTCTTATAGCTCGTCTGCTTCATCAGAATGGAGCTTGGTGGTAGAAACGGTGGCACTGTGTTCCATGTCAATGATTTGTCTTCTCCTTTATGGTTCTGACTCAGAGTCAAAACCCGTATCTAATTCAAATGCTTTCACTTCGGTCACCAGCGACTGCTTTGAGCGGCAATCAGCAGTGTTATGCCAAGGGCTCTTATGGAAGTCGCACCACTTGCCGTTATCTTTCTTTTACTTTCTAGTGTCCCTCTTTGCTTACGGATTGGACTGGTTGTCCTGATATTGTCCATATTTACTCTGTCCTTTTGTTCTATGGGTTGGGGCCACCTTTTCCTATCTTTTGTTGTGTGGGGTTCCCGGGCCCAAATTGTCACGTCTTTTCTTTGAGCTTCTGCTTGATTTTGACGGCATATCGGTAGGCCGCGGCCAAGGATGAGATGTCCAGAAATTCCATTTCAGTATGGATGTATCTATGCAGAGAACCACGATATTTGAGCACTAGATCACGCTTTGAATCTTTGATACCCAACTTGGTGCGCAAAGTATGAAAGATATTTGTGAACTCTGGCACTGCTTGGTCTCTTTCTTGCTGCAGTGTGGTCCATTTGGTATACAAGTTGTCATAACTTCCAACAGGGTAGTATTGTTCCTTAATAGCATCCCTGAAGGATTCCTAGGTGGTCGTGACTATAAATAATGAGGGTTCCTCTATTTCCTTTTTCTCACAGAAAGTTTCCCACCAATATTTAACATGGGGAATGACTTTGAGGAGCGCAAAAGTAATCTTTTCTCTATTTAAAAAGTTATGGACAGAAAAATACCCTTCTAGTAGATTCAACCACTTGTGTATCATCTATCTAACATTCAAATACAGGAATATTGAAGTTTATTTTTACCTTGAATGGGACGGCGCCTCCGCTCGAAGAAGATGTGTCACCTATTGGTAGCCGCCGAAGGATTTGCATGAAACTATCCATCATCTCGTTCCTCCGTTGCATGAGGAACTCCTCAAGAAACATTTTGAAAGGATCTCCTATCCTGTCATCTTTATTTTCTCCTACCATGAGAGGTCGCTTGGGCGTGCGAGAGCTTTGGTCCTCAAGAAAAACAAGCTCGAGACCCAATTCTTTGTAATCTGACCTCGTTGGGGACATGCATAAAGACAACAAGGAGCAAACCACTCTAATACCACTGATACGGATTTTATGAGCAGAACGAAATGACTACAGATTATTAACAGATGCTTAACACAGAATAACAGAGATACAATAAAATTGGTTTTCTATTCAATAAGGAAATAAGATGAAACTGTAAAATGCAGCGGAAAACAAGCTTGTTGGAATGGTGGTGGCTTATCTCTGAGGAGAGATGTGACGGTTGCGTTTATTCACAAGAAGATAATTACAATGAGGCTTTGAAGGCCTTTTTACAATAAACAGGAGTTTCAAAAACCCTAGACATCAAAAAACCTAACCCTAGGAGATGAAGCGCCAAAATTCATATGGGCCCCGTTTGGGTAAGTTCATACATCAACTTCTCGAGGTCGTAACTTTTGCATACGATCTTCGTTTTAGGCGTACGATAGCCCGTTGGAAAGATCTATCTGAGGACTAAACCAATTGCTAAAAATATCTTGATGAAATATTTTGACTGAAACATACCTAAAAAAACGTCGTTAAGGGCCTCAAAATGGCTCTAAAAGTTCAGGACCCGAAAAAATGCTACAAATAGTAAATTACAAAAATTGCCAGAAAGTTGTTTTGAGCCAGCTAGAAAAGGTGGGTTGCCACCGATATCCACCTGGATCACTGTTCATTGGTAGCCACATATTGGAACCTCACTGCTCCCTTCTATAATATATCCTTGATATAGTGATACCTAATTTCCATATGCTTCAACTTATCATGAAACACAGGTTTCTCTGACAACTTTATACAACTCTGTTTGTCGCACAAGATACACGTCATCTCCATTGCAATATCGAATAATCTAGTCAACAATATATGAAGCCATACTTTGTGACTTGTTGCACATGTTGCCAGATACATTTCCTCAGTCGCACTGAGTGCTACACATGAATGCTTCTTGTTGATCCATGAAATCATACCGTATCCCAAAGTGAAGCAACATCCTAATGTAATTTTCCAGTTTGAAACACTATCGGCCCATTCTGAATCTGAATATCCAAGTAGATCGATCTCACTGTCTACAACATAATTGAGCCCATAATCCACTGTACCTTTAAGGTACCTAATCACATGTTTTAATGCAATCAGGTGAAGATGTCCGGGGTCAACCATGTATTGAATGAGGGTGTTCACAAAAAAACATATATTTGGTTGTGTATTCATCAAATACATCAATGAACCCACCATATTTCTATATAATGTAACTTCACCAGTCTATCAAGTCATATCTGGCAACAACTTCAGATTTGATACCATAGGTGTATCCATTTCCTTGCAATCCAATATCCCAAACCTCTTCAAGATTTCCACTACATACTTCCCTTGACCTAGGAAGATTTAACTAAGATTTTGCCATACCTCTAGTCCCAAGTAATAGTGCACCAGACCAAGCTCCTTCATATCTAACTTAGAGGCCAACTCCCTCTGTCGTTAAAAACCATGATTGTCATGTCTTCCTCATTGGCTTCTCCCTCTGTGACTCTGTGACAATATTTCCATTTTCCAAAACACACAACATCATGGTAACCACATCAACACATTGAAACAAGATTCATTTGATATCAACTACATAGGGGGGTTTGTCATTGCTTCTTATGTCCTTCTTGATCACTCCTCACCAAATACTTGTGTTGATATTGATCTTCTTCTCTGTTAGGTTCTTTACATGAACCATGAATTCTTAGAATCTGTTGAAGACCTCATCCTTGGTATTCATGAAGAAGATCCATGAGTGTCACATAGTATAAGAATCTCGATAAAATTTCACGTTCCTAAAAGCACCACAATATACTAACCATGAATCCATGGTAAATTTACTAGAACAAGAACAACAACATCTCTATGGAAAAAGCATTCCCATGGTAACTTTCACAAAAACAAATAAGAGCAAAACAAGAATATTTCTCGTTCTTAAGTTTGTTGCAGTGATCCTTGCAAACATATTTCCTATTCATGATACGAATAATGATCAAGGTGGCGACCTTGTGATAGTATTTCTCAATAAACTTGTAGATGATGAAGCCTCCATTCACACAGGGTCAGGTCCACATTCATAATTCTTTATCATTGTCCAGGGATATGACTACCAAAGTATAAATGAGGTTGTTTTTCTATAAGAAATTATATTTCCCATAACTCATACAAGTGCTTTTGCTCCTCTCTTCCTCTTCCAAAGAGTTTTGTGAGCACCCAGGTGAGGAACAGAAGCATAATTCTTTCATCCCTCCTTAACTCACCACTCTCATATATAATTCATATTTACGATGGAGTTTTAGTAATCACCATCACCTCTCATGTTGTTACTATCCCTTCACTTTTGTCATTGTAGGTGTAATGTTGAGAATATGATAAGCCCTAAATAGTGGCACATTACCCCTTGATTAGGACATATTACATTATTAACGTTATTTTATTTATGTGGGCTTGGGCTTTTTAGTTGTAATTGTACCTCCTAGTCTCCTATATATACCAAGGAGACATTTTCATTTGGAATCATCTTGCATTTGGAAATTTATGTGGTGTATAAGAAGGTTTCCCCCTCAAAGAGGATTATTATCTAAAATTTTATCTTTTTCAAGGCGTTGAGTACTTATTCTGAGGTTTTTCTATGCTATCTTGATATCAAAGCTCAAGGTCTTGGGGTTTCGCTACTACATATGAGACACCTTGGAATTTTCGCTATAATTTATTTTCTACGACATTTCAGAAGGAACCCCTTGGAGGATATTTATTAGACAGATCAAGGTACATTGGGTTCAAATTTCAGCTCCTTAGGCCTTATACTTTTGGAGATACAGCCTGTGTAAGATAGGGTTTTGGAATCATCCTAAATTTAGTCATCACGAAATTTTCACTATGAAATTTTTTCTGTAACTTTTCAGACCCTTAAATCTAGACGATATTCACATAAATTATTAAGGTATCTGTGATAAAAATTTTAGCTTTTGGGTCATCTTAAATTTTTATATACACCCTCTGTAATATAGGGTATCTGACTAGTCTCAAGAAGGTGTTCCGGGTAAAAAAATCATAAATTATTCCTAGAGTATCCAAATTGAGTGAGACCAGTTGCATTGGATATTGGACAGTCCGTAGTATTTCTGGTACAATTTTCATAATTGTATATCAATTATTTTGTTTGGGGCACTCTATACAAGTGAGATCTCCCGAAAAGGAAACAAATCAGCAATTTGTGGGGAAGTTACCAGAAATTCCACTTGGCACATCCAATTTTGATCAGACCTATGGCATTGCAGAGAAGAAATATCATAGAATTAAAAAAAAAAAAAAATTCACCCAGAAGGGCCGAAATTGTGGAGATACAACAAAAGAAAGAGTGTCTAGTAGAACCACCTCAAAATCAAGGTTTAAAGTGATACTTGGCCAACATGCCACCAAAAAATGGAACTTCTACACCAAATAAGCCTCCAAACATTCCTACTTGGACTCTTGATGAAGGTGAAGAAATGCGTAGGGACATAAATGATTTACAAAAGAAGACAGTAACAAAAGATGAACTACAAGGGATGATGGATTCAACTAAAGCTAAGTTATGCCTTCATCCCTCCTTAACTCACCACTCTCATATACAATGCCTATTTACAATAGAGTTTTAGTACTCCCCATCACCTCTCTTGTTGTTACTATCCCTTCACTTATGTCACCATAGGCGTAACACTGAGAATATCATTGAATCCCAAATAACAAAGGAAGGAAGAATGAAACCCTAAAAAATACCCTCAGTGATGGTGGAGAATGGAAAAAAAATTATGTAGTCAGGAAGTGTCACAAATTCAACCTACAAATATAAGACTACGAATTGGAATCTGAATTCTACACAGTGCCCTTGGGAGGAGTAGACATTGTCCTCGGAGTTCAATGGCTACAAAAATTGGAGACCTATTCTGCAAATCACCAGAAACAATTTATTAAATCAAATGGGGATGAAGAAGATATAAATTGTATGGATTCTATCCACCCCACACACACATTATATCTTCATGAAGAATGAAGAAGTCAATTTGAAAAGAAGCATTGGATTGCATTGCATAGTTCCATCAAAAGGAGATATTAGCATCAAAAGTAGTCCACTCTCAACACCTAGAGATTGAATCTTTAATCCAAAAATATGACAAGGTATTCCAAGACTTACCTATGAATTTTCCACTAGAAATAAAGATAGAACATATAATTGAGGTTAAACCAAACTCAAGACCAATTAATATCAAATCGTATCAATATCCTCACCACCATAAAACAGATATAGAAAGACTAATCCGTGACCTATTAAAGTGTGGGGTTATTACAAAATGTAGGATCCCATATGCAGCCCCAATAGTATTGGTTCGAAAAAAAGATGGATCTTTTAGTCTATGCATAGACTAATGAAGCCTAAACAAAACAACTATAAAAAATAAGTTTCATATTCCGTTAATAGATGAGATGTTTGATGAGCTCCATGGCGAAAAATATTTCTCAAAATTAGAACTAAGGTCGGGGTACTATCATATTTGAGTAAGGTTATAAGATGTGGTGAAGACTACTTTCCGAACTCACGAAGGTCACTATGAATTCAAGGTGATTCCATGGTTAACCAATGCCCCTACTACCTTCCAAGAAACTATGAATGAACTTTTTCAACCCTACCTACGAAATTTCATATTAGTATTTTTTGATGATATTATTATCTACAATAATACATGTAATGAGAATCTTAATCATTTGGAGTAGTTACTTTCTCTCCTAGAAGAAAATCATTATTTTTCAAAAATATCAAAATGTACTTTTGGTAAGGAAGAAATAGAATACCTTGGCCATGTCATATCCAAGGAAGGATTCAAGGTGGATCCTAGTAAAATCAAAGAAATCATGGAATATCCAAAACCAAATAACATATCAAAACTAAGAGGATTCCTATGATTAACAAGTTATTACCAAAGGTTCATCAACAACTACACTCATTTGACAACACTATTATCAAACCTATTAAAGAAAAACTATTTGCAATGGAATAACAAGGTGGAAGAATGTTTTGAGACATTGAAAAAGGTTATGTCATCCACACCTGTGTTACCAAACCCGAATTTTACAAAACCCTTTGTCGTAGAGTGTGATGCTTCAGGTTTTGGAATATGCACAACGTTAATGAAAAATGACCATCCGATAACTTTTGGGAGCTGAAATATCAAAAAAAGGGAAAGCTTAAAATCTACATATGATAAATATATGATCACCATCATACATGTGTTAGCTAAGTGGTGAAAATATATCCTAGGAAGTAAATTGTCGATATGTATGGATCAAAACACTCTTCAATACCTATTACAACAAAAAACATTGACCTTCAAACAACAAAAATGGACGGAAAAACTTTTCGCCATTGATATGGAAATATTACCAAAAAAGGGGAAGTACAATGTAGTTGTTGATGCACTAACATGAAAACTTGACGATGTAATATCATATGAAACAATAGTGGTGATTCTTGATTGGTTAGATAAAATTTGAGTTGAATATGCCAAATATCCTGAGTCTTATTCAGTAGTAAACAATTTGGGTAAATCCTATCAAATCCTGGGTCTAATACCACCACGAGAGCCAACAAAGACTCATCTTCTCATTCTAATTTGTTGTTTTTGTTTTGGTTACTTCTTTGAGAATACAATTTTGTTGAATATCTACCTATTGAGGTGTTGGTGTCAATTCTTGGAGCTCTTCTCTCTTGGTTTCTTTTGTGAATTAAATATTTGTTTTGTTTGCTCAAGACTACTATAAGATATCAAGATCGATCTATTTGAAGAGTGATCCTACCACTAGGAGGGAATATGTCTTAGAGTAAATCCCTTCCTTCTTCCTTTGTTAGTTTGGTATTTGTTCAATTCCTTTCTTTATTTTTTCTTTGGATCCCTAGAAAGGGTATTTAGTATTTTTATCAAGTCATAGTTGATATTATTGGTGAAGATGCTTCCTTTGAGAACTCCTTCTTGTAGGGTCTTGGTATACACACCTTATCTTGATTAGAAAGGAGACTAATTTACCCCTTGGCTTCTAGTCTCTTAATCCTAATCCATTAACATAAAGATATACCAAATCTAAGAGGAGAATACTTCTTGACCCTATAATTCCTAGTTGGAATAAGGCACTTGTCTTCTCCCAACAACCAACCCAAAATCCAAAATATTTTGTTTTATTTGTTTAGAAAGAATCTAATGGAAAATCAAAGAAAAAATCATAATCTAGATTCATTTCCTTTCCTATTCTAGTGAAAATATCATTGTTTATTTTATTTCTTAGACAACATTATTAAGGGTTTGTGTTTCATTTCTTATCTTTAAACTACCAATCATGCACTTGATTAAATAAATGCAATCAAGTAAGAAAAATAACAAGAAATTACTCACAAATGTAGCTTGGTATAGAGATAAAGTCAATGACATTATCATTAATTTTTCTTTTTTGGTTTATATTTAAAATAAAATAAATAAATTTAAAAAATGGAATCAAGTTACAAATCTCAGGGATCCAACTCCTTTTCCTAATATTATTTCCAATGAGATAAAGAAGACCCAAGGTGGAACTGATGGGCCTCAACATTGCCTATCTAGAAATCCCATCATAGACAGATTTTGATCATGATATACCTAATATTTTTCTTTAATTGACCATGTTTAATAGTAGTTATGGTTATTTTTGTATGTTGTCTAAATGAACGGTTTTGAATATGGAATTTTATGAGTAATTGTACCTTTTTATCTAATATTCATGGTAAAGAATGTGTATAGCACTAATCAAGAAAGTCAAAATTCCCTTGAGAAGAGGAAGGTCCCAAGAATCAAGGTCCTTGTCCCCCACCTACCTCCATATGCGTTGCTAGTATATTGATGACCATTATTTGTAGATTGAAGCTCAAAAATCTAAAGATATTGAGGAAGGTTGTGTTGTCCCCCTATCACCTCCTTGATCCAAGGACAAAGGTCGAGTTCCAAATTGTATAAATAGGCCTCTAGTGTAGAGAGAAAGGGAATAAAATCATAAATCTGAAATATTGCATTAGTTTTTGTTGAGAGATGATTTTTGAGACTTTGGGTTCTGCTCCCTAATGTAACCACTAATATTAATTAATAAATATGATTTTGTTACTATCTTCTTAGAGTTTTTAGAGGTTCCTTATGCTAGTTGGGTAGGGCCCACTCAAGAGGGCTCGAGGACCTTATTGTATTCTTTTTTTTTGTTTTCATGGTAGTGTGTTGTAATTTAATTTCTTTATTTTTCTTAGAAGGTTAGATAGTTAGGCACAACAATTTCTAACTCATGTTTAGACTATGAGTAAACTGTAATTTTCAACAGGTTTTCTTGTAGAAGAGGTTGAAGGTCCATTGGGGTACTCAAGGGCATTGTTTCAGGGCTAAGAGCCTCACTTACAATTCATTGCATATTATTTTATCTTTTTCCATGGTTTAGAAATTTTTAACGAGCTCTTTAAGACACTTTTCATTATCCTATAGAAGCTTCCTGTATGATTGTTACAGCTATTGTAGAACTGTCACACTTCTTGTAGGATAATTTGAAGCTAAATTTTCTTGAATTTCTTACCTATATTTTCATGAAGTTAGCATTTGTTAATAAGATAGAAACATGGCTTGGTATTAGCTCAAGAGTTATCTAGAATTAGGTTTATTTCTTCCATGCAATATCCTTTTATGCAACATATTAGTTTCTCTACTTTACAATCAGTTCGATTTATTCTTACAACGCAGTGTGTTTCCTTCCATTCAATTAGATCAAAGTTCTTTACTGTGTATAAATTAGTTGCTCTTCCATTTGGTGCGCTTCTATTCATACAAGTAGTTTAATTTTTATTGCATAAGTTACAATCATATTTCATGCACTAAGCCCCTTGACCAATTTCAGACCTAGTTTGTTGTCAATGCACTCTCCATATACTTTTCAAAAAACCTATAAAGTTTGTACAAGCCCCGGGTTGAAAACTAAAGTGACAAGCCAAGAAAGCAGTAGCATTATTGTTGTTATTCCAAATCCCACCACTTTTTGGTGTTGTTGTTTGGGAGGTGCTAAAATATTGCACATCAATTTTTTTTGTTTTATTTTTCAATGACTTGGAGGAGTAGGAATGATAAGACACAAGGTCAACCTCACTATAGAATTTTTGTGGTGTAAAATCCCAAGAGATTTCACTTCAAGTGAGTATTTTCAACTCCTTTTCATGTTCTTTCATTTTAGAGTTATATTAAAAAAATAAAAAATAAAATAACTTTGTTTCCTTTATGTTCATGAATGACTTGACCTAGAGATAAGAAAGGAAATTTTTTACCCAAAACCCCCACCCGAAAAAACAAGTCCAAGTAATATAGAATTTGGTTGTGAGACACTTGAAAGTTTCTTGGAAAGAGAAGCTAGAGAATTTGTGAATCTCTCAGAAGAAGGTCAATCTCCATCCTCTCATACCATAGCTAGTGAAGAAGAGATGGTATAAGTTTTTGAGTTTCCTATACAGGAAACCAATGGAAAAACCAAAATGAAAAATATTAATCTTTCTACCTTGCCTCATTTCTGTGGTCTTGTTTCAGAAGATCCTGACACCTTCTTGTTTGAGTTTGGAGTTATATGTGGGAATTATGATTATACTACAGATGAAAAAAAAATCAAACCATTTCCTTCTAGTCTAAAGGATTCATCTCTAAGATGGTTCATGAGACTGGAAGGAAACAACATCACAAGATGGGACCAAATGAAGAACACCTTTAGTGAAAAGTACAGAAACTATTGCAGAGAAAGAGAAACAAGAGATGAGATCTTCAGAATGACACAAGGACTTGATGAATCTTTATAATACTTTGAAGAGAGATTTAAACTAAGATATAAAAGAGCTCACAATTGCACTCTAGATGAGGATTCACTCAATATTGTCTTACTCAGAGAAGTAAGAGAAGATCACATGGAAACATTGTTACCAAATGGAGATATATACCAAATGGATTATGATTCTATCAAGAAAATATTCAAGAATCATTTCAGATCCTCAAGGAAGAAAGGTAGAAATGGTAAAGGGATGGTATCTCAATCTTCTAAATTCATATAAAAAATGAAATAGGATGATTATTAGAAGACATGAAAACCGATATTGTGCATTACTTAGCTATGAAAATGGGCACCTTGCAGATCAAGAAGAAACAGGGGGAAGAAGAAAAGAAATTAGCTACATTTTGTCCTAAATGCACCAAAAGGCATCCTACGAATGAATGTCCTCTTGACCTTATAGATGCTTGTGGTATTTGTGAAGAATCCCATGCAACTGATAAATGTGCTTCTTTGCTAAGATTAAAATCATCATTTCAAGGAGTAGAAGAGCATGCGGAATCGATATGCTTCATGAATCAAATATGACCTAGAGCACCAAAACCCTTTCAAACAGGTTTGAGCTTCAATCCTTCTCAACATTTTGGTGCATATAATACACAAATTCCTTCTCAACCTTGGTATAATTCTAACCCATCTCCTTGGACAGTTCCAAATCCATGGAAATGCCAAGGGAAACATATTTCTTCTCAATACCAACCATTCCCTAGTTTTCCACAAAACCAAAATACTTGATGGAATCATATTCCACATGGATGGAGGCCTCAAAATTTTCAAATAAAATTAATGCCTCCTCATCCTCAACCCAATAACACTATTCAAAATATTTTTCCTCCTAAACAACCACAGTTACCTGCTCAATCTTCCCCCCAATACAAATAATAAGAAAATTCAACATGTGTACTACAATGAAGCCACATATTAGACTTAATCCTTAGATGTACAAGAAATCAACCTTAGATCATGAAAATTCTTCCAATAACCTCCAAAGATCATAAATAATTTAGAGTGATCTAGGTGGATATTGGTGGCCACCCACCTATTCCAACTGGCTCCCCTTGTTAGTTTTTAGTTCAACATGTTCTTCTGTACTTCTTTGTAATTGTGGGTTCTACACTTCTGGGGCTATCTGAAGCCCCACACATCTTCCAGGTGGGTACTGGTGGCCTCCCACCTAATCCAACTAGCTTACTTTGTATGTTTTCATGTTAGTACATCTTTATGTCCTTCCAGGGCCATTTTTTTGGCATGCCACAGTCAAACTATAGACAAATTCAGAGTTTGACAACATAATGTGTAGTTCTCAAAAATAAATTTACAACGGGCTATCACGTTCCTAAAATGGAGATCGTATGCAAAAGTTATGACCATGGGAAGTTAATGTAATAACTTACCCAAATGGAGCCCACATGACTTTTGGTGTTTCATCTCCTACGATTGGGTTTTTGGATTTATAGGGTTTTGGCATTCATGTTTATCATAAAAAGGCCTTCAAAGCCTCATTGTAATCATCTTCTGGCGAATGAGCATAGTCATCACATATATTCTTAGATATAAATCTACCATCATTCTAGCGAGTCTTGCACTCTGTATTTTTACAGTGTCTTTACAATTCTTTCATTAATAGAAATCAAGTATTGTTGTATTTCTCTATTTCTAGAAATTTTCATGAGTATTTGATTGTAATATCTCCGCTTTCATTTCATTCCAAAAATAATATGGATCAGTGGTATCAGAGAAGGATACTCTTGATCATTTTTCAGTGCATGTCCCCGACGAGGTCCAAGTATAACCAATTGGATCTCGATCTTGTCTCTCTTGAGGAAAATCACTCTCGCACGCCCAAGAAACCCTCGATGGCAGTAGAAAAGAAAAACGACAGAGAAGAAGATTATATTAACATGTTGCTTGAGCAAGCTCTCGTGCGACAAAAGGATGAAATGTTAAGCCCTAAATAGTGGATCATTACCCCTTAATTGGGGCATATTACATTATTAATGTTATTTTATTTATGTCGTCTTTAGTCCATTAGTTGTAATTATACCTCCTAGTCTCCTATATATACCAAGACATTTTCATTTGGAATCATCTTGTATTTGGAAATTTATGTGCAATATACCAGATATAAAAAGTATGCAGAACAGAAATAAAATGCTAGAAATGGCAGAATAACAGTAATATAACCAGCATAATCTCCACAATAACACAGAAATGGTATAAGAACAACAACAAAAATAGCACTTTGATTCAGAAAGCAATGTTCACGGGCCTCTTCGAGGGGGCAACCTCCAGTCGAGCAGTGCTCTGTTACAATAATCTCCAAGCTAGGGTTTTCATACCCTAGACCCTTATTTATACTAAATATGTCTATCAAGAGAAGCATCTAGAGGAAGATCCTTCTAGAAGCAGAAGCTTCTATTAGGTCTTCTTACATCTGCCTTATTCTATTTTATTGAAAGGCCTTATTAATATTGACCTTTATTACATCTGAATATATTGCTCTACCTATGTGCGGGTTAAGACCTTAACATTATGTGGGCATAAGGAGGTTGCCCCCTCGAAGAGGCTTATTATCTGAATTTCTCTCTTTTTCAAGGTGTTGAGTACTTATTATGAGTTTTTTCTATGCTATATTGATATTTGGTTCCTAACATATGGTATCAGAGCTCAAGGTCTTGGGGTTTCCCTGCTACATCTGAGACACCTTGGAATTTTCGCTATAACTTTTTTTCTACAACGATTCAGAAGGGACGGCTTAGAATATATTTATTAGATGGATCAAGGTACATTGGGTTAAAATTTAAGCTCCTGAGGCCTGATACTTCGGAGATAGAGCCTTTGTAAGATAGGGTTCTGGAATCATCCTGAATTGAGTCATTGTGGAATTTTCGCTATAAATATTTTTCTATAATGTTTTAGACTCTGAACTCCAGAGGATATTCACATAAATTATTAAGGTATCTGTGGTAACAATTTAATCTTCTGGGTCATCTTAAATTAGTAGATACACCATGTGTAAGATAGGGTATCTGACTAGTCTCAAGACGGTGTTCCGGGTAAAACAATCATAAATTATTCCTAGAGTATCCAAATTGAGTGATACTAGTTGAAATGGATAGTGGACAGCCCGTAGTAGTTCTGGTATGAGTTTCAGAATTTTATATCGATTATTTTGTGCGGGGCACGCTATACAAGTGAGATCTCCTGGAAAGGCCAAAAATCATCACTTTATGGGGAAGTTACCATAAATTCCACTTGGCACATCCAATTTTTATTAGACCTATGGCATTGTAGATAAGAAATATCAGATACCTACAAAAAAAGAAAATTTCATACTCAAAAGGGCCAAAATTTTGGAGATACAATAAAAGGAAGATTGTCTAGCAGAACCACCTCAAAATCAAGGTTTAAAGTGATACTTTGTCAACATGCCACCAAAAAAGGGAACTTCTACACCAAATAAGCCTCCAGACAATCCTACTTGGACTCTTGATGAAGGTAAAGAAATATGTAGAGACATAAATGATTTACAAAAGAAGACAGTAAGAAAATATGAACTACGAGAGATGATGGATTCAATGGAAGCTAAGTTTGAGGAAATAAATACTAAGATGGATGGTTTAAAAGGGGAGATCATGGAAGGATTGAAAATTTTCCTAATAGAGAGGACACCTGAAAGTGAAAATGTATCCCATGAAATTCATGATGAGGACACAAGGAAGGTGAATCAAGAATGGAGAAACTCCAACTTTGGGTTGAAGACCAACCACGTTCCTAAGATCGATATGAGGAAGTTTGATGGCAAGGACCCAATCACATGGATACTTCAAATGGAGAAATTATTTGATCTACATAATGTGCCACATACACAAAAGGTACGAATTACTTCTTTATATTTAGAACCCAATCAATTTGTATGGTATCGATGGCTTTGTTCTCGCAAATCACTCGTCACTTGGACAATTTTCACGGAAGAAATGATAACACACTATGAGGATACAAGGAGCAATACCTTCTTTAGCCAATTGATAAATCTCAAGCAAAAGGGTTCAATTACAGAGCACATTGAGAACTTCGAAAGATTGAATATAAAGGTAACAGATATTTCAGATGAGCACTAGATTGATGTATTCATAGGAACTTTAAGGGATAACATTCAACATGAGGTTCTCCTTTGGGAACCCAAATCATTGGACAATGCATTTAGGGTGGAAAGAAATGTTGAAAGTAAAAATATGGCTATGGCTACTAGAAGGACCAATCCTAACATCTATAGAGAGAATAATGCTCCTTCTTCTAAAACACCTCAACCTACAAGGTTGACACCTCAACAATTGGA
>ML814895.1:100619-120079 GCA_009831015.1 Picea engelmannii | reverse complement strand
AATGGTTCAAATGGTTACCCTTAGCAGAATGGTGGTATAACACTTCCTTTCATAGTGCAACAAAAATGACACCATTTATGGCACTCTATGGATACCACCCTCCTTCCATCACTTCTTCTCTAAAATAAAATCTAAGGTTCAAGCAGTGGAAGATCACATCGATCATCAACAACAAGTTCTCCAATATTAAAGGACAACTTGACCATGGAACAGAATCGCATGAAACAATAAGCACATCAACATCGTAGTGAAAGAAGTTTTGAAGTAGGGGATTGGGTGTTTTTAAGACTATAACCATACAAATAGATGTCCCTCAATAAAGACAAGAAGGATAATAAATTATCACCAAAGTGCTATGGCCCTTATAAGGTGTTGCAAAAGATTGGTACTATGGCACACAAATTGGAGTTGCCTGCATCTTCACGAGTACACCCAATTTTCCATGTTTCATGCTTAAAGAAGGTTATAGGTGACAAGATCCCAGTTCAAACTATATTGACAGAACTTGACGAGGAAGTAAAAATCATATTGGAGCCTAAACCCATCACTGACACAAGAATTCACCAGCTGAGGAATAGATCCATTTTAGAGTATCTCATTAAATGAAGGAAACTATCGGCTGAAGATTCCACTTGGGAAGATGAGTCTTTTATACAGAAGCATCCAGAGTTACTCAAGTGTTGCGGACAACACTTGTCTCAAGGGGAGGGGCATGTTAATCCCTAAATAGTGGCTCATTACCCCTTAATTGGGGAATATTAAATTAGTAATGTTATTTTATTTATGTCAGCTTTATTCCATTAGTTGTAATTATACCTCCTAGTCTCCTATATATACCAAGGAGACATTTTTATTTAGAATCATCTTGTATTTGGACATTTGTGTGGGCATAAGGAGGTTTCCCCCTCGAAGAGGCTTATTATATGAATTTATCTCTTTTTCAAGGCGTTGAGGACTTATTCTGAGGTTTTTCTATGCTATATTGATATTTGGTTCCTAATACAAAATGATGGATAATTTTGCACACATCCTTCAACGCCTACCAATAGCAATAGGCGCATCTTCATCAAGCGACCATTTTGGAGGAACCTCTCCCTTCAAGGTACAAGTTGATTTTGATATTCCCATATTTGAAGGTTAGATAAATGCGGATGCCCTAGAAAAATGGTTAAATCTATTAGAAGGTTATTTCTCTATTCAAAATTTTTACGACAGGGAAACGATCACCTTCTCATTCCTCAAGGCTCTCCCCCATTTCAAACATTGGTGGGAAACTTACTGGGATAAAATTTCCATAAATGAATCTAGAATATATGGGGTCGAGCCCACTTGGGATTTATTTGTGGATGCCATCAAGGAACAATAATACCCTGCTGATATCTATGAAGACCAGTACATGATATGGACCACACTACAACAAGAGAAGAGCCATACAATGTCAGAGTTCACAAATACTTTCCATACCTTGCACACCAAGATGGGTATCGAAGACTCTGAGTGACATCTGTTTCTAAAATACCGTGGGGCTCTACATAGGTATATCCAAACCGAAATGGATTTCCTAAACATCTCATCATTGGGAGCTACCTATCGATATGTTGTCAAAATCGAGCAGAAATTTAGGCACTAGAACAAATGGGAATTCGGGTCTGCAAGTCTTCAACAACCAAAGCAGGGTAAAGACGGACCTAACCAATAGCCTCTAGATAACTAGTCCAAGACACAAGACAAGAAGGGTAAAGGAAAGATGAAGAATGACACTGGGAAGTGGTGTGACTTCTACAAAATCCCCTGGCACAACACCGATGAATGTCAATCGAAACAGTCATTAGTGGCTAAGGTCAAAGACATGGAGACGAACCCTAATTCAGAATCCGGTCCAAAAAATATTGAAAACAAACAAATCATCGACGCAAACCCCACTACTACTATCGCAACCATAATACTTCAACCAGAAGAACCAGTAGATACTGAAGAGGAGGAGCACCTCTTCCATTCACAGATGTGGGTGAAGGGGACCCTGTTTCATTTCATTGTTGATAACGATAGCCAGAAAAACCTCATCTCAACTAAGGTTGTCAAACAGTTGGGGTTGTCAACAACACCACACCTGCAGCCATACAACATTGGGTGGCTTCACCAGGGACGAGATCTTTGTGTCGGCTAGCAATGTCATCTGTCCTATGGAATTCCGCCCTTCAAGGATGAGGTAGTGTGTGATATTTCCCCTCTTTATTTATGTGATGTTGTTTTGGGCCAACCATATATGTGAAAACATCATGTTGTCTATGATTCTAGACCCCATAGTGTCATAATTACTATGGGAGGCCATCTCTATAGGATACCAAAGGTAGTTTTGACTATTGCTCCACCAAACCAGTGCTGCAAGGTAATCTCTCATATTGCAAAATTGATCTTCTTCACAGTTTGTTCAAAGGATGCACAGAAGACCACTACAACCACTACAGCCTCAACACCTTCTATCCAAAAAAAACATATTGTCGAAGAGAAAGAAGATATTGTTTCTTCACCTACAATGGTGCCTACACAATGCCCCGTCAAACCTAGAAACAACAGGCTGGTGAAACAGATTCAAGCCCGCCAGCAACAGGTTTGTGACAGTCTTCCACAGACCAAGCAACACAACTTCTCTAACAAGGCACGCAGCTCACCAAGATTCAGATTCAGAAAATGTTTTACCCTCTTCCCTGGGCACTCAACGCAATGGAGACCATTGCTTCCTAAGGGGGGAGGACTGATCCAGGTGAATATTGGTGGCCACCCACCTATTCCAACTGTCTCCTCTTATCAGTTTTTAGTTCAACACGTTCTTTTGTACTTCTTTGTAATTGTGGGCTCTACACTTTCGGGGTTTTCTGAAGCCCCACACATCTTCCAGATGGATACTAGTGGCCTCCCACCTAATCCAACTGGCCTATTTTGTATGTTTTCATGTCAGCACATCTTTATGTACTTCCAAGGCCGTTTTGGGGCCCTAAACAATGTTTTTTTGGCATGCCATAGTCAAACTATAGAAATAGTCATCATTTGATGGCATAATGCATAGTTCTCTAAAAGACCTTTCCAACAGGCTATCACGTGCCTAAAACGGAGATCGTATACAAAAGTTATGACCCCGGGAAGTTAATGTACTAACTTACCCAAATGGGCCCCACATGAATTTTGGTGTTTCATCTCCTATGGTTAGGTTTTTGGATGTCTAGGGTTTTGGCATTCATGTTTATCATAAAAAGGCCTTCAAAGCCTCATTGTAATCATCTTCTAGAAAATGAACATATTCGTCACATCTCTTCTCAAAGATCAAGTTTCCATCATTCTAGCGAGTCTTGCACTCTATATTTTTACAGTCTGTTTACAATTCTTTCATTAATAGAAATAAAGTATTGTTGTATTTCTCTGTTTCTAGAAATTTTCATGAGTATTTCATTGTAATATCTTTTCTTTCATTTCCTTCTGAAAATAATTTGGATCATAGAGACTGGAAAAGATGATATTATCTTACCACAACCTCAAGTCCCACCTTATCTTGAAAAGTTAAATGTGAAGAAATCCTATACATCTCAAGAGACTTTTAGGAGAACTCAAGAACTTGTGTGTGAAGATACCTCTCCTGCAATCCATTAAGGATGTATCTATTTATAATATATTCATCAAAATACCAGGGAGAAAGATAAAGGACACCCCTACAATCAATGTTATAGGACAATTGGTTGAACTCGTGCTTGGAAGGATAATTGTTCCTAATTATTTGGATCTAGGACTCTTTGGTAAATGTGCACATTAACAAAACCTTGATCCAAAACACTTTCATAGATTTATGGGCTGCTACAAATTTTATGACAAGAGATACCATGATGATATTAAACCTTCAAGGATCCTTAAGAGACACCCCCACTATGATCCAACTTCCATATAGATCCACAATAAAGCTTGAGGGGATGTTGGAAGACATAATGCTCTCTATTGATTCTTGGGAGTATCCCACTAACTTCTTGGTCCTCCAAACCAAATCCAAATTCAATGGGTATCCTCTTATATTGGGAATACCTTGGGTTCCCACAACAGATGCATACATCAGTTGTAAGGTCAAAAACATGACTATCACTAATGGCCAATCCCAAAAACGACTTTTCATGTATCCCTCTATCCAACCATTAATGATAGAAAATGTTCCAATGTGGATATAAGAAGAAGAAAAATACCTGGTCCAAACTATTTCCTATCCTATATACACAATTAGTACAACCTTGGCTAGTAGAAAAATCGATGAAGACACCTTCATTTCAAATTTCCTGCAAAACAAATACCCTGTTGATGTGAGAATAGAAGGCATAAATGATGAAATTGAATTTGAAATTTATGTTGATAATAAAACAGAATTATGGGTAGAATTATTTACAATTGAAACAAAAAATCCCACTATCAAGACTGTAGAAATCATCCATTCAAAAACACTATAAATCAACACAAAACTTACTCATCAACAAGAACAAAAATTACTAGTTGTACTGAAAAGAAATATTTCAACCTTTTCATGGGATTACAAGGATATGAAATGCATCCATCCCTCCATATGTACTCATCATATTTACATCAATGAATACTGCAAACTTATTAGACAACCTCAAAGAAGGATGAACCATGCATTAAAAGACATTGGAAAATAAGAATTGCAAAAATTGTTAGATGATGGTTTCATTTATCAAATCTTAGATAGTGAGTGGGTATCTCTCTTGGTTATTGTTCCTAAAAAAATGGGAAATTGAGGATATGTGTGGACTACAGAAAACTAAAAAAAGGTACAAGAAAAGACCATTTATCTCCACCTTTCATTGACCAAGTTTTAGATGTCTTCACTAGAAAAGAATATTTCTCATTCCTAGATGGATTCAGTGGATATAACTAGATTCAGATTATTCTCAAAGACCAAAACAAGAAAAACTTTACATGTCTCTGGGGAACCTTTTCTTATAAAGACCTCCCATTTGGCCTATGTAATGCAATAGCCACATTTCAAAGAGCCATAATTAGTATCTTCTCAGAAATAATACATGACAAAATGGAGACCTATATGGATAACTTCATTCCTTATGGAAACTCATTTGGCGAAGCATTAGACAATCTTGATAAAGTTCTCCAAAGGTTTGAAGAAATGAACCTCCCCCTTATCCATGACAAGTGCAATATGATCATGAATAAGGGAATTGTGCTAGGACACCATTTTCCTCTAGAGGGATTGAATTAGACAAAAATAAAATAAACATCATTGCACTACTCCTACCCATCTAAAACCAAAAGATGTTAAAATATTTCTTGTACATGTAGGTTATTATAGGAGATTCATTAAGGACTTTAGTAAAATAGTCTTTCTTCTTTTTACCTTGCTATCCAAATATGTAGACTACTATTGGACTTTAATTTCTCAAGAATCATTTGAGACAATCAAAGAAATACTCACAACATCTCATGTTCTACAGGGTCATAATTGGAATCTTCCTTTCCATATTCATATTGATGCCTCAGATAAAAAAATTAGTATTGGAACAAAATGAGGATAAGAAGCCTTATGCAATCTATTTTATAAGAAAGAACCTGTCTAGTGAAGAGTTAAACTACATTGTCACTAAAAAGAAATTTTTAGCAGTAGTCCATGCTCTCAACAAGTTTAGACATTATGTTACAAGGTATCAATTTTTTGTACACACTGGTCATGTTGCAATGAAATATTTAATGAATAAACCTAAAATCAATGGTAGAATAATCACATGGCTTGATCTAACCATTCTTGACAAGCTTAGAAAGAAGAATGTTGTTGCAAAATTTTTATCCAGGTTAACGATCCCTATTGAAGGAGGCATGACAAATGATCATTTTCCAAATGAACGCCTCTTTGCAATATCAACACAATCCCCTTGGTTTGATGACATAGCCAACTATTTGACAATGGGGAGGTTTCCTCAAAAAAAATTCCTATCGAGAAAGATGCAAAATTGGTAGGAGCACAGTGAGAAACACAATAGTGGGAAACAACATGATGTTGAGAAACAACATAATATTGGACATAAATTCAGTGGAAAACAACAATAGCGGTGAGAGAAAGAAGATAATTTTTTGTGTCACAAGGATGTGCAAGATTTTCAATTGGGGGGGTAATGATGCGCCTCAACATTGCCTATCTAGAAGGACCATTAGATACACATTTTGACCATGATATACCTAATAATTTTCTTTAATTGACCATGTTTAATAGTAGTTATGGGTATTTTTGTATGTTGTCTAAATTAATTGTTTTGAAGATGGAATTTTATCAATAATGGTACCTTTTTTTTATCTAATATTCATGGTAAAGTATGTGTTCATCACTAATCAAGCAGGTCGAACTCCTCTTGAGAAGAGGAAGGTCCCAAGAATCAAGGGTATTGTCCCCCACCTACCTCCAGATGTGTTGCTAGTATATTGATGACCACTCCTTGCATACTGAAGCTCAAAAATCTAAAGATATTGAGGAAGGATGTACTTCCCCCCTATTTCCTCCTTGATCCAAGGATAGAGGTCGAGTTCCAAATTGTATAAATAGGCCTCTAGTATAGAGAGAAAAGGAAAGAAGATCAGAAATGTTAATACGGCATTATTTTTTGTAGAGAGAAGCTTTTTGAGACTTGGAGCTCTGCTTCCTGATGTAACAACTAATAGTGATTAATAAACATGTTTTTTTCCTATCTTATTAGAGTTTTTAAAGGTTCCTTGTGCTTCTTAGGTAGGTCCCACTTAAGAGGGATCAAGGACCTTGTTGTATTCTTTTTTTTTTCTTTCATGTTAGTGTGTTGTAATTTAATTTCTTTATTCTTCTTAGAAGGTTATATAGTTATGCCCAACAATTTCTAACTCTTGTTCAGACTGTTAGCAAACTATAATTTTCAGCAAGATTTCCTATAGCAGAGGTTGAAGGTCCATTGGAGTGCTCAAGGGAATATTTTCATGGACAAGATCTTTTTCCATGACTTAGAAAGTTTTAACAATCTCTTTAAGACTATTTTCATTGTCATGTAGAATCTTCATGTAGGACTATTACGTTTCTTATAGAACTGTCACTGTAGGATGGTTTTAAGCTAAAGTTTCTTGCATTTATTATCTATATTTACATGAAGTTAGCATTTGTTAATAAGATAACAACATGGATTGGTATTGGATCAAGGGTTAGATGGAATTAGGTTTATTTCTTCCATGCAATGGTTCATTTTCTTCTATGAAATTTCCTTTTATGCAAAAGATTAGTTTATTTTCTTTACAATTAGTTTGATTTCTTCTTACAACTTAGTGTGTTTCCTTCCATGCAATTAGATTAAAGTTCTTTACTACATATAGACTAGTTTCTCTTCCATTTGGTGTGCTTCTAGTCATACAAGTAGCTTAAGTTTTCATGTATAAGTTACAATCATATTTCATGCATTAAGCCCCCTTTACCAGTTTCAAACCTAAGTTGTTTTCAGTGCACTCTACATATACTTTGCACAACACCTCTAAAATTTGTATGAGCCCCAAGTTGACAACTAAAGGAACAATCAAAGGAAATAGTAGCATTATTTCTAGTATTCCAAATCCCACTAGGAACATTGAGTGAGAATTTGTGATCTCAACAAGGATCCCCTTTTTCTCAAACAACTCAAATCATCTCCATCCCCTCGTACCATGTCTATTGAAGAAGAGATGGTATAAGTTTTTGAGTTTCCTATACGGGAAATCAATGGAGAAACTATAATGAAAAATATTAATCTTTCTACCTTACCTCATTTATGTGGTCTTGTTTCAGAAGATCCTGACACCTTCTTGTTTGATTTTGCAGTTATATGTGGGGATTATGATTATACTATAGATGAAAAAAAGTTCAAACTATTTCCTTCTAGTCTGAAGGATTCAGCTCTAAGATGGTTCATGAGACTGGAAGGAAACAACATCACAGAATGGGACTAAATGAACAACACCTTTAGTGAAAAGTACAGGAACTATTGCATAGCAAGAGAAACAAGAGATGACATCTTCATAATGACCCAAAGACCTGATGAATATTTATAATACTTTGAAGAGAGATTTCAACTAAGATATAAAAGAGCTCATAATTGCACTCTAGATGAGGACACACTCAAGCTTGTCTTAGTCAAAGAAGTAATACAACATCACATGGAAACATTGTTACCAAATGGATTATGATTATATCAAGAAAATATTAAAGAATCATTCCAGATCCTCAAGGAAGAAAGGTAGAAATGATAAAGGGATGGTATCTCAATCTTATAACCCTGCAATTCATATAAAAAATGAAATATGAGGATTATTAGAAGACATAAAAACTGATATTTTGCATTCCTTATCTATGAAAATGGGCACCTTGCAGATCAAGAAGAAACAGGAGGAAGAAGAAAAAAAAATAGTTATATTTTGTCCTAAATGCACCAAAAGGCATCCTAGGAATGAACGTCCTCTTGACCTTATATATGCTTGTGTTATTTGTGAATAATCCAATACAACTGATAAATGTCCTTCTTTGTTAGGATTACAATCAACATTTCAATGAGCAGAAGAGCATGCATAATCGATATGCTTCATCAATTAAATATGACCTAGAGCACCAAAACCCTTCCAAACAGGTTTGAGCTTCAATCCTTCTCAACATTTTGGTGAATATAATACAAAAATTCCTTCTCAACCTTGGTATAATTCTAACCCATCTCCTTGGACAATTCCAAATCCGTGGAAATGTCAAGGGAAACATATTTCTTCTCAATACCAACCATTCCCTAGTTTTCCACAAAACCAAAATCCTCGATGGAATCATCTTCCACACAGATGGAGGCCTAAAAATTTTTAACCAGCATTAATCTATCCTCCTCCTCAACCCAATAACACTATTCAAAATAGTTTTCCTCCTAAACAACCACAGTTACCTGCTCAATCTGCCCCCAATACAAATAATAAGCAAAATCAACATGTGTACAACAATGAAGCCACATATCAGACTTAATCCTTAGATGTACAAGAAATCAACCTTAGATCAACAAAATTCTTGCAATAACCTCCAAATCTCATAAAGAATTTAGAGTGTTCCAGGTGGATATTGGTGGCCACCCACCTATTCCAACTGGCTCGCCCCTGTCAGTTTTTAGTTCAGCACCTTCTTTTGTACTTCTTTGTAATTGTGGGTTCTAAACTTCCAGGGCTGCCTGAATCCCCACACATATTCTAGGTGGATACTGATGGCCTCCCACCTAATCCAACTAGCTTACTTTGTATGTTTTCATGTCACAACATCTTTCTATACTTCCAGGACCATTTTGGTGCCCTAAACAATGTTTTTTGGGCGTGCCACAGTCAAACTGTAGATGAAGTTGGAGTTTGACAACATAATGTGTAGTTCTCAAAAAGACCTTTACAACGGGCTATCATGCGACTAAAAATGGAGATCGTATGCAAACGTTATGACCCCGGGAAGTTAATGTACTAACTTACCCAATCAAGGCCCACATGACTTTTGGTGTTTCATCTCCTATGGTTAGGTTTTTGGATTTATGGGGTTGTTGCATTCAAGTTTATCATAAAAATGCCTTCAAAGCCTCATTGTAATCATCTTCTGGCAAATGAGCATAGTCGTCACATATCTTCTCAGAGATAAAGTTTCCACCATTCCAGCGAGTCTTGCACTCTATATTTTTACAGTCTCTTTACAATTCTTTCATTAATAGAAATCAAGTATTGTTGTATTTCTTTGTTTCTAGCAATTTTCATGAGTATTTCATTGTAATATATCTTCTTTCATTTCATTCCAAAGATAACGTGGACTAGTGGTATCAAAGCAGGTTGCTCTTGATCGTTTTTCAACACATGTCCCTGACGAGGTCCAAGTATCACCATTTGGGTATCGAGCTTGTCTCTCTTGAGGTCAATCACTCTCACATGCCCAAGAAACCCTCAATGGTGACAGAAAATAAAAATGGCGGAGCAAAAGATTTTATTAGCATGTTTCTTGAGTAAGCTCTCGCGTGACAAAGGGATGAAATGATGGATAATTTTGCACACATCCTCAACACATGCTAATAGAAACAGGCGCATCTTCATCAAGAAACCATTTTGGAGGAACCTCTCCCTTCAAGGTACAAGTTAATTTTGATATTCCCATATTTGAAGGTCAGATAGATACGGATTCCCTAGAAAAATGGTTAAATCTATTAGAAGGTTATTTCTTTGTTCAAATTTTTTCCGACAGGGAAACAATCACCTTCGCACTCCTCAAGGCTCTCCCCCATGTCAAACATTGGTGGGAAATTTACTGGGAGAAAAATTCCATAGAGGAATATGGAATATATGGGGTCGATCCCACTTGGGATTGTTTTTTGGATGCGTGTTGTTGGGAAAAATACCCTACGGACTAGCAAACTAGGGTCAGACTTGCATGCAGATTTTGACCGTAAAGAAATTACTTTTTAACCTACAACCCCAAAACTTAAACCCCTCTTTCACAATACATGCATGGAGAATAACTATTAACCTTTTTACTGATGTTTGGTGTAGATCATCCGTTAAGCTTTGCCCGCTTGCTTGTGCTGCTCCTTCCAAAGACAATCCTGCAATCAAGACAAACCACTACGCATGCATGCTACTTTTCTACTTGAGGGTTAGAAATTAAGCATAAATTAAACAAATCATAGATAACTCATGCATTGGGACGGGAAAAGTATTCTTTTATTATTTTCAAAATGAATCAAATTACAATCAAAGTCGAGACCGGCCACTGCTCCTTGATCCTGATCCTGGGCTCCTCCTCTTCTTTTGTCCTCCAACTGCTTTGCGTTAATTCTCCTTAGGCTTGAGGAAAGGCTAAAGGGTTGGGACAATGGATTCGGCAAATGGGTAGAGTTTCTTCGCTATAATTTTCCTCCTTCAAATGGTACCCCTACCCCTTCTTTTATAGGCTAGAAGGAGCTAGGGTTTTAGACGAACCTTCGGCCATGCATGGCTGGGAGTTTCAGTTAACTGACCCATAGATTTTTGTCTCGATGGCAACTTTCCTTTTTTTCGTGATTCTGAAGGTACACGCGGGCTGTAGTGGGCCTGCTAGCGTGTACTTTTAGATACACGCAGGCTGTAGTGGGCCAGCTAGCGTGTACTTTTTAAAAATGGAGTTTTTAGAAGAGTTGTTCAGTAGTTTTTAGCAAAGAAGGGATATGAGTTGGCCTGATGCCAGGTAAGCATGTGTGGTGCAATTTAGGGTTATAACAGATGCCCCCTAATGTGTGAGGGAAAAAGAGCATCTGATGGCCGAAATACATTACCAATCTTTTACCAATCTGTACTGATGTGCTGAATGAGTGAGCCCAAGGATTAACAAATGTCTCACCGAGGCAGGCATACCTATGCTCGGGATAAAATAGAACCATGGCTACCAATCAAATACACTGTAGATCCATGTCAAATAACTATAAAGAGTAGCCGCGAATAATACACAGTGGAGCTACATCTCGAAATCAGAAAGATATACATGTAGAGTATCCATCTTCCAGAAGCTGATTCGGCCTGATGGCTGTACTTCAGAGCTCGAGCAACAACTTCAAAATCTTCTAAAACTCAGGTAGGAGTGTAATATGAGTGTACGACTGCACTACCCAGAGATCTTCGACGGCTCGTTGGTTATGGACTTGATAATATTGATGATCGGACTGAAGCCTTCAGTGATTTCGAACAAGGACTTGATTGGACGTTCAGGATGGCTGGGTATGCGGACAAGAGACATATTGCAGAGGGGCCAACTCAGGCTTAGTGACAAACTTCCCTTGGATAATAGCATGACAAGTGATAAGACTCATGCAGCATATATGTTAATCATAAGTCTACGAAGCAGGAGGCAACGCAAACTCTCCATATGTTTGGAAGAGTAACCAAACGGTGGGGGACACAACTCTATATAGTGAGAAAAATCTTCCTAAGGTCATACTACATCCCATAGTTTGATGATCAAATGGACAGATGTGATTTATCCAAGGGTGACTCATTATGTTGCCAATAAAGAAAATACTTTTCCCATCCTCTTTTTGGGGTATATTTGATTTTTTTGTTCTTTTTGATGATTTTGAAAAAGAATAAAGGAATATTGCGTTACAATGGAGGAACGAATACTACAAACATACAATCTCAAGGCACAAGGACAAGACTTATGTTCTGGTGAAATGATACTCGAGAAAAATCCTCCAGCGGACAAAGGTGTTAAGACGCAGAAGCAAACTGTTACAAGGCTGATGGGTAAGGTATGAAAATGTTGTTGATAGAACACACAATGGTAACGTCCTTTGATGTAAGTTTAACGAGCCCAGAGAAGGTAAGCTTGGTGGTTTTTCATATTTAGAGAGTCTGAAAAAGAATAAAAGGAGACTCCAGTGGGGTACATTTTTCGACAATAGTCTAGTCGGTTCGAAAAAGGGATAAACTAGCACCGATTAGATGTCAATTCAAAACCATTTTAACGAGTGTGAAAAGGACAAGATCACTTGGCTATTTCTTCACTTTTAAGGAGTCTGAAAAAAGCTTAACTATGGACTCCATCAGGAATGTTCTTCTAGACCATTTTAACGAGTGTGAAAGAATAAGGTCACTCGACGATCTTTTCAATTTTAGGGAGTCTGAAAAGAGCTTAACTATGGACTCCGTGAGGGTTTCTTTTTCGTAAATTTAGTCCCTCAGGCCCGAAAAAGGAATAAAATTATACCTGAGGATACTCTTCTAAAGAATGGGAATTCAATAGAGTATTCCTTTGTTTGTACAGTTGATCGTCCAGACCGAAAAAGGGGTAAACTACTGCCGAACAGACGTGACTTCAAATTTCAGTTTAACGAACATGAAAGGTCACAAGATCGCTCGACAATCTTTTCATTTTTAGAGGGTCTGAAAAGGGCTTAAAAGGAGACCCGTTTAAGGAACGTTCTTCTGGACCAATTTAACGAGCGTGAAGAAACAAGGTCACTCGACAATCTTTTCATCTTTACGGAGTCTGGAAAGGGCTTAAAGAAGACTCCATAATGGTTACTTTTCTCAGTTAATCTGGACGAGATCGAAAAGCATAAATGCAGTCTCACCGGATGTTGTTTTCGGATCTCAAAGCGAACTTGAAAAACAACAAAGGTAGATCATGATAGGCTCTTTGTGGGTCCACGCCTGGCATCTCCTCAAGGGAGTTGTATGCTCCGACGAAAACATTGTCTATGACGCCATGGGTTCCGGAGATATTGATAGGTATCGTTTCAGAAATGGTTTCCATACTACCCTCAGCATAGATCTTGTGTGTAGCTAAGGGATTAGTATGACAAGACCTATCTCCAGTCATAGTCACGGTGAATTCTCCTGCTTTGATTCGGCTTAACTTTGGGAGGAAATATGATATGTGATGAAGATCCTCCCAAGGTTTGTCTGGACTAGTCATTGCTTCGATTACCGCTTCGTCAGAAGGCAAGACTAAGTCTAACGAATCAACGTTAGAAAGAGAACACTGAGCCCAAATAGGCTCTAGAAGTGGATCTAACTCTTGTGCAGGAGTTAGATCGGGGTTAGCTGAAGCTTGTTGGATTAAAGAGTACGCTACTTCAGAAGCCGACAAGGGCATGGACATGCCGGAGTGCCCTGTCTCATCCATCGTGGCTGATGGGGAAGGAAGAATCCATGGATCCTCAAAGTAAGTCGTGCGGAACGACGAAACGTGAAAAATCTCAGCCTTGTGGTGATTCGATATAAACTTGACATCGTCATGAGGAGGTGGGTAATCGAAGGTACCCATCAAGGATGGGCACAAACCAAATCCTACGTTAACGACACCGGGTTGAGGATTATCAATCATGGGAACTGTGGATGCCCCCAAAGCTGGGTCAGGTCTAGAGAAGGACAGTTGATCGATGGTCACTATCCAGCCTTCGCATGGAAACAACAAGACTCGGAAAACTGTAGCAACCACAGCTTGCATAGCATAAGTCCAACTTCGACCTAACAAGAGATTATAGTCGAGGGGGGCATCGACTACCTCTGCTTCGACGCACATGGTCTTCCCTCCTAACTGCTCAGGGAAATAAGGGACGATGCCATGTGGTTGGAAAGAACGACCATCGAACGCAGTGAGGAGAGTAGGTGATGGAGACAAAGAGGGCTGGCCAATGGCCTTCCAACATGCTAACGACATAACGCAGGTCGAGGCGCCCTCGTCAACCAGCGTGCGAAAGATATTTCGTGTAAAAGTTTTCATGGGATGAGCCACTACTATCTGAAACGCTACGTGGTAAGGCAGACGAGGTTTTAAGTCGGTTGTATCTAGCATGATGGTACCCGGGTTACAAGTGTCAGTAGAGCCTAAAGTGGTTAACAAGGCTTTCCTCTGAGCAGGGCAGCTTTGGAGGACATCCAAAGCGGACATCGCACAAGGGGTTTGTGATAAATCTTCCACCACAGAGTAATTTTGGGCAGCCCTTGTGTTTGGGTTGTGAGAAGCTTTCTTAAACGCACCCTTCGGAATGCGCGTCATTGTTTCTCCCAACGTCTTCTCGATCTGTAGAGGAAGAGATGGGAGTTCAGCTTATTTACCCTTCTCAGAGGCGCTTGGTTTACTATAGTCGTGTGCTCTAGTCGTTATGAAAGCATCACCCCTAACCATATATACGTTCGCGGATGAAGAATTGTTTGGAGGAGGGCAGGTTTCTTGGCTACCCCCTTCGGCACTTGTAGAGGCTTGAGTTAAATTTTGCCCATGCTGAAAGGGATTAGTCAACACGGCTTGTTGTTGCTGTGTGACAAAATTTTGGGCCTCTGCAAGTCGAGGACATAGATGGGTCAGGTGGTCTTCCGCACACAAGTTGCACGGATACCTCGCCTTCCATTTTTCCGTGGTGCCCTCGCCAGCATTATCAGTGGGTTTTTTCTCCCCCTTACCCTTCTTTCATTGTTTTTTCTTCCCTTCAGGCTGTTGGGTGGCCTTCAGGTTAGTCGTCTACACGGAGTGTACTTCCGATGTTTGGGTAGGAGGAGCAGCCAAAGCAGTAGTCTGGCTGGCCGCTGAGTGTTGTATAGATAATTGTTGCAATTACTTTGTCAATTGCTCAGCGGGCTTAGTTTGTGATGACCCAACAATACCATCGGCATGTGGTCGAGCTCTCTGTCTAGTTTTATCCAGTATAGATCATGGTGCATCCGGCAGGATGTTGTACAATAAACCAGACTGAGAATAGATGAGCTCAAACTGTTGAGCCCTCATGATGGCATCTTCTTTGGAGAAAACTCCTGAAGTCGCGACGTCTTTGGATAATTGTGGGACTAAAGACTTAAGGAACCACTCAAGCAGGAATGATGGTGGGACTGGTACTTTGATTAGACTCTTCTGGCATCTCCACTCTTGGATATGATCAGAGATATGGTCCGCTGTTGTCTGTTCGAAATTGGCGAGCAACTCTGTGTCGGCGTCGTATCTCACCGGTAACTGGAAATGGTTAAGGAAGGCCATCGCCAGTTCGCGAAAGGAAGAGTATCTGGAGCGATCGAGCTCGATGTACCATTTCGCGGCACTCCCTATAAGAGTGTGTTGAAACAATCGCAACTGGATGGAGTCATCTTCCAATGAGTTAGATGAACACCAAAGATGGAAGGTAGTCACGTGATCACCTGGATCTTCGTTAGGCTTGGCCTCGAACATTAGAATGTCTGAAGGCAACTTCGTTGGCATAGGAGGCCAACGTGGATCGTGACATATAGGATCATTTAACAACCTTGTCAAATCTGGCAAGTGTAACGTCGCTAGGAATGGTATTTTGGGTTGCTGCTAATAGCCTGGGAAAAAGGGTCCTGGAGTTTGACTGGCACCAGGTTGCCAGGAAAAGTTTGGTTGCTGGCCCGGATTCTGGTAGAAACCATGGCCCTGACCAGCGTAAGGATTTTTCATCTGTGGAGACATCATTAGTTGATTCCCCATAAAGGACATAGGATGTTGGGCATGCATCATGTTTGAAGGACTTTGGGAAGGATTACCCCATGCCGGTCCTAATGGGAGAGGAATAGAAGTCTGTCCAGGGTTCCATTGACTGTGGAAAGAATTACCCTAGAACGGCATTCCAGAGGAGGGAACGGATCCTTGTCCTGAGTTCCAAGGTCCTGCTATATGTGCCCCCGACGCAGGAATAGTACCCTACGCCGGAGTAGACTGTCCAAAAATGGGAGTGCCCCCAGACGGGAAAGCGGTGGATGTGAAAGTGTTGTTACCAAACGTCCCGTTCCAAACAAATGGGGACGAACCTACCAGCATAGTGTGCGCAGGTGTTCCTTGACTCCCGGCTCCAAATGAACTCGTGTGTGCAGGCTGCCCGGTGGACTACTGATGCAGACCACTAAGCGAAGGGGACGAAGGAGAGATATGACCTCCAGCGTAAGGAAAAGCGTTAAAAGGGACAGGAATGCCCCCAAGTTGACCTTGCAGAGAAGCATTAGAGCTCCCTGCCCCCTGACCCAAAGTCTGTAAAGTGGAGTGAGTGAGTGCAGGACTTGTACCCGAACTAGGCATACCATATGAGAACAGAGAGCCTGTCGCACTAGGTGTGAAGGGAGTTGTGGCCGCCACGATAGATGGGATCGGTCCACTGTGCAATGTAGTTGCGGTCGAGACCATGGTGGCCCGGACCGACGACGGCAAGTTAGGAGATGCTTCTCCCATGGTAGCAACGGTGGTGGGAATGGAAGAATTCCCAGAGGAAGTAATAGCGTTTATTTCCATAGTTGTGTGAGGCACTCACAGGCGTTCGTAAAATTGGATTTGTACAATGACCGATGGTCAAGTATCAGTGGTTGGGGTTTCAACCAAGCCAAGATTGGCGGTTGATTCCTCTAGGAGTTGTTCGGGCATAATGGTTTGTAACCCGGTTGCTTCGAAAGACCCTTGTTGGTCTAGCTTTCGCCTCAATGGTGGCGGGGGTGGCTCCAGTATAACCGACGGCAGGCCCAGAAGCCTTCGTGACCGGCGGAGCTCAGGATCCTCCACTGTGTGAGAATATCCAAGACATGCTAAGGTATTCTACACATTCAAACAGTAACACACACTAAAAAAGAAGCCCCTAAGAGATAAGACAAGAAAACACTAAACTAGTTGGAAGAACAGTTACAACAACCAAGACTAGAGCAACTTACCGGTGCAAGTGCAACTCGAACACGGAAGCACCCTCCGGGTATACTCTGCAAAGCATGGTCCGATGTCTGTCCTAGGTACCGCGGTATACCCCCGCAGTCACCTGTGTATATCCCTAAAAAGATTGGCAACTAGTTTGCCAGCACGCGAACAGTCACCAGGCGGGTACAGTCGAAAGTCGGGTAGACCACAATGAGAAGGGTATCAAGCCTGAAACCTGTCAAGGGTATCGAGAGAAAATGGTCCGAAAGACAACTGAGGACCTCGAACGGATTCGAGACCCATGAAGCCCCGTGGAAAATGCAAACGACGGAATCCCACAACAAGCCCTTGATATGTGTTCTCCACTACGCTTGGTCCAGCTTTGGAGGGGTTATCTCCGCTAACTTTCTGCACGTGACCTCGTGTTTATCCCCTATGTTAGAGGGGGGTCCTAGATAACTTCCACGAAACTGGACTTCTACACTCCCTATCACAGACTCCAATGTTTGGTTTTGAGTGGCCTTGGAGAGTTTCCTCTCCAACCTAATCCAAGGCCCTAGTCCTGAACTAGTTTGTGAACCCTACAAACAAAAAGTCTAATCGATTTTAAATTAGCATTGCTTTTATTGGCTTTTTTACGTCACAGGGTATGAAGGTGAAACTGATGATGTGTAAAGACTCAAAGAAAAAACGAATGAAAAAAGCTGGAAACAAAAGACTTTTACTAAATGCAAAAATCAACAACTTTTCACAAAGAAAGATTTCTTTTTCTTTTCAATTTTTCTAAGATTTCATGCAGCAAACATAAAGGAATTTCGCTCGACTATGAGCTACTTAGGCTCTAAATGCACCGCAAAAACTTATGAACAAAAAGACTTCTTCCTAGCTATTAATGCAGAAACACAATCTTCCAACAAAGAAGAAAATGAAAAGATTTTTTTTTCGCTCTTTTTTTTTTTATTTACGTGTTAATCAAGCAACAAAGGGAAAATACCGACAAGCCTAAAACCAAGAAAAACAAAATTCCAGCTTAAAGCGCAGACCGCAAAGAATCACAGCAAAGACACACAATGGCAATCAAGAAAGCACAAACTCTTACGCTTGTCTAAAAACCATAAAACAAAATTTTTCTTTTTATCTTTTCTATCAACTATCAACTAAGAAAAAGCAGGCTAAGGGTAAGATGACCTAACCTACTGACTGTTCAACCCTAGACATAAACACCTGAGAGCAATACTTCTCACCAAAAGCAGGGATGACTGCCCCACCTTGATTAAAAAGTAGCATGTCAAGCACGCTATTGTCACTGAAACAGCACGCGTGTGAACGCGTGTAGAGATGAAACAGGATGTGTGTACACGCGGTCTGACCTTGTACAGGCCGCATGTATGTATAACTTCTAAGACAGAAAACAAAAACAGGCAACCCAAACCCAGAAGAGGCCTCTGGTATTGACAACCAGGGTCCCTTGAAGGCTTGGATGCTTCTTCTAACAGAAAAGAAAAATAATTGCAAGGAATAACAAAACACAACAAGACAAACTGAGACAAGACTGTGAACCAGCAAGACTCAGACAGGACCCAGAAAACCCCCTGAGAATGTATAATTATGACAGGGAAGAGGAGGACTGACTCTCAAGCTTTCTGAACTCCTACACGCTACTGAAACCTCTACAGTTAGCGTTCACACGCGGGCTGTAAGAGATTAGGCCGTAGGTACACGCATGCAGGCCTTCTACAGCCCACGTGTACCTCTGTGTGTCCCGAAAATTGTCGTCAAGCAAAAATCAGGGAAAACTGGTATAAAGAACTAGGCTCCCAACTAGCTCAGGCCTTACAAAAAAAGACAGGCAAAGAAACAGAAAATCTAATCTCTTAAACTACCCAAAAACTCAACTAAATCCGGAAACCCTAAAGAGTATCTTCCCCAGTATGGTCGCCAATTATGTTGTTGGGAAAAATACCCTACGGACTAGCAAACTAGGGTCAGACTTGCATGCAGATTTTGACCGTAAAGAAATTACTTTTTAACCTACAACCCCAAAACTTAAACCCCTCTTTCACAATACATGCATGGAGAATAACTGCTAACCTTTTTACTGATGTTTGGTGTAGATCCTCCGTTGTGCTTTGCCCGCTTGCTTGTGCTGCTCCTTCCAAAGACAATCCTGCAATCAAGACAAACCACTACGCATGCATGCTACTTTTCTACTTGAGGGTTAGAAATTAAGCATAAATTAAACAAATCATAGATAACTCATGCATTGGGA